>CABHPQ010134759.1:0-27241 GCA_902168405.1 Peromyscus aztecus
TTAAGGGTCTCTATCATCTTTTTAACGTCATTTTTAAGATTGATTTCTTCTGTTTCTTCTGCCTTGGTATGTTCAGGAGTTGCAATTGTAGGGTCGGTAGGTTCTGGTGGTGTCATATAAGTCTTTATGTTGTTGCTTGTATTTTTCTGTTGGCGTCTACTCATCTCTTTCTCTGCTCAGTGCAGATGGTGTAAGACCCTAACCCTTCAGGCTTACACCTCCAAGCCTCAGAAATGAGAAACTTCAAGCACCAGGAAATGAGAAACTAAAAATATGTTTCCCTGGGCAAGCTGACCACCCCTGTTCTCAGTCGGTGAGGTGTATACTTACGATTCTGGTGCTCCGGTTTGGTGGTTGGGTGATCTTGATAAGTTCTTTCGAGAGCTTCTTGAAATACAGGATCCAAAGACACCTCTTATTCCGTGGCTTGCTGTATAGCTGGGTGGCTGACCCCTGATGTCCTCCTCCTTCTCTGGCTCCTCGATCCTTCAGATTCCGGCGAGCACCATGGAGTCCTCCCTCGTTGCCTCTGTAGTCACAGCTGCACTGATCCCTGCCACGGAGCCCAGGTCCTGTAGGGCGCACCTGCCCCGCGCTGTGCTCTCCACTAGTTCCCAATTGAGAAGCAATCAGCAAGGTGATTAACATCCACTGTGCAGGTTCGGGCATCCCTGGATCTTGTAGCTCCTCTTCTTGCGTTCACCCAGCTCTGTCGCGCCCCAAAGGGTCACCCGGGGAGTCCCGGCCACTGCTCCTTCCCTGTGCTCGCTATGACCACGCCACTCGTACCGCGCCTCTCACCCGAGCTCCAGGCGATCCGCTCACCTGGGAAGACCCCGAGGGAAGGATCGATCCAAACCGCAGATTCCCGAGGAAGGCAGAGAAACTTTGATGCTCTAGCCAGCTTTTCTTAACTTAAATTAATCCATCTATCTTTTGTCTCTGAGTTTTTCATCTTTCTCTCTTTCTGTATACCTTTTTTGACGTCTTTCTTTGTGGGCCTGTTCCTCTTATTTCCACATCAGTTCATCATCCAATTTTGCTCTCACTCACAGCCCACCGGCGGCAGCCCCCATCTTCCTTCCGTCTGTTATCTTGATTCTTTACATTGCACAGATCTTATCAGTTTTACATCTACTCAAAATTAAGTTACAATGCAATAAAAACAGATTAACAAAGTTCAGTCAAGTGTGGGCTCACCTTGAGCCACGCCTAATACTAAAATTATTCCAGTCTTGACCATATCTTTGATCTAGCATCATCTTAGAGGGTAGGCTAAACTCCCACTGTTCTCTTCCAGTTAAGTGTTTTCAAAGGTTAGCTCAGAACTTCCAGAGGTGTCTACACACACACACACACACACACACACACACACAGGCAAAGGTAAAGGCAAAGGCAAAGGCAATATAAACATGGGTGGGGACCCAATGGTGAGCACATACCTGCAGCAGAAGCAGCTGGGCTGGCCTCTCAGGAATGGAAGTCATAAACTCCAGGTGTTTGGCTCGGTCAAACCCACTGGTACACAAGGTGGGCCGGAGCAGATGCACCACAGCCTTGTAGTCACCTGCCTCAAACAGCCGCTGAATCTCCTCCAGCGATTGGCACCTTTCCAGAGACTTCAGGTTCTTATCAATCTGAAAAAGGTCCAAAATGTTGCCTAACGGCAAATCCCTCACCTCCTCCCTGAACTTAGCCAATGTTTGAGTCCTCTCATCTAAACGAGAAAGCCAAGACTATACTCTAGCACTCCATTTCAGTGAAAACATACTAGACTTCCCCACTCAACAATATCTGTGTTCACACAACGCACATACTCCTTCAAAAATATTTATGCTAACACCAAGGTATATTCAAGTCTTTAAAACCAAACACACAGCCACTGCAGAAGCAGCGGAGTTCTTGAATAGTATCTGGCAAAACAGTGTGAAAGCTTCATGGTCACAGTTCAAAAAGCCCGACTTCAACAACCATCGGCTGCCTGGCTGCCACAGACTCAGAGAATGAGCCAGGGGTCGACACACATTATTGACCCACAGGGCCCTTTCTGGCACAGGCAGCAGAGCACCTGGTCTTAGCCTGACACAAAGTTAGAGGGGAGGTAGAAGCTTGCAGCCACGTGAACACATCAGACGTAGAACTGCAGCAGGGCAGAAGGAGCGCTGTGACAAGAGAACCATCCAAAGAGGCCTGGCACACACACTGCACTGCTCTTCCAGTCCCGCAGCCAGATCAGCTCTGGTCTGCACAGCCAGCACTTCCCTCCAGTCCTGCTGGGGCTGAGCAACACTTCTAAATCACACTTGGTCAAAGCTTCCACACTTGCCGCTGGAACAAGCTCTCTGCCAATGGAGTCTATGCCAGGACTGTCTCCCTAGACCTGCTCTGCCCTCGTCCAGGACCTTCTGCTCAGCATGCAGGCATCTCTTACTCCACAGGAGCAGATCAGGTCTGGTCTGACTAGATCAATGCAGAGTAAGTCTCCCACCAAGAAAATACCATTAAAAACATCTACTCACTTCCTCCAGAGAAACAACGGAGTCATTGTGAAGGTTGGGCAGCCGGATGACAATGTCCCCCTGCTCAGCCCCTGCCTCTGCCTGGATGGCACTGGAGCTCTGGAGCATTTCTGTGCAGATGTCATAGTTCTCCAGGGCTTGTTCCATGTCTCCCTAGTCAGAGGAAAAACCAAGAAATGGGAGCAAAAAGTAGAGAGCTAATTGTGTTGTCTGGTCCCATACATTCCTGATCTCACTAGATGCAGACGCCCTTAAGCTGGTTTCTGTTTATTTGCTAAAAGACAGGGTTTTGTAGTCCAGGCTAATGTGATACTATGTAGTACAGGTTGGCTTTAAACTCTCTCCCTCTAAGTGCTGGGATTACAGACATGTGCCACTAAGTTTTTAATTCAATTATTGCTATGGCCCTCACCCCACCACCAAAAGAGGCTCTCCAGAAAAGTGGAGCTAAACTAACATTGGTTGAATGACTAACTAATGAATAATGAGTGACCCATACCACAATTCTGTGAGACAAAGCATCGTTCACCATGTCAGTGAAGACACCAATGCCACCTCAGCACAGCCAGGCCTGTCCTAACTCTAGTCCTGACATTCTTCACATTAACCATGCTACTTCCCCCAGACTGGGCTGCTGCAGCTGCTGAGATCCAGACTACCTCTGACACACTCTCCCAGTGCACCAGGAACCAGCAGTGATGGGTACTGGTGAACAGCCAAGCCACTCTGGCCTTCCTACCTAGGCTCTAAGGAGAAGCCTGCCTAGACCCTCAAAAGCAGGTAAGTAGTTCCTTTTGGAGCGTTCTCTGTTCGTTCTCCTATTACTTGCTGAGCATTTTTAGGAAAATATAAAGATCCATCAAGACAGTCTTGAGTAGGAGTTGCTGGGGAACACAGGATCCCTCCCAAAGCCCTGTGGTGGGCACTGAGGTACTTTCCAGAATGGCAGCCATGCTTGGATGGCTGACATGCTGCAATTCACCACCATGCCCCACTTCCTCACACCAAGTCCAGCAGAGTTATGAATGTACATTTCCTCAATACAGCCAGTTCTCTGCCCTCCCTGTCAGGTGCCAGGGCACATTCTGACCACGGAACCAACCTGTAGTGCCAAGAAACGTGCTTTCAGCCAGTAAACACGGACAACAAACTCCAGCCAGCCATCCTCAAATAGGTCCCGCTGAGATGAGGCAAAGGACAGCTGCAGGAGGTCACCCAGGCAGTGGGTTCCTGGGAAGTCAGGCCCAAACCTGCCTGTCACCACACCAGCTGGACAGTTCCGGGGAGACACTAAAAACATCAGGCCAATGTGACACTTTCAGGTACATCATCCAAACACCCTCCCGCTCCCCTGAAGCCACCTTCAGCCCTCCCTATAGTATCCCACAAGTGTCCATGATTAGGTACCCTGAGTCCTCAAAGACTTAGAGCCCTGAGCGGCAGGATACAGAGTAGCTCAGTCGGACACAGTTGCAGAGAAGATGAGAGCTAGGAGGAAGCAGGCTGCTAATTTCACTGACTGAACTCTAAACTTACTTACATTCTACCAGGAGGAATTTTAAAAGAATGATCTGAGAACATTACTGGAGACACATACAGCACTGAGTAGTCAATCCGAAGCTCAGATTCTGCTTCCTTAAATCCCAAGTAATACTAACAGCAGGTAAGTGCCACAGCCGCCTCTGCCGTCACCTCTTCAGTGTCAGGGGATTTATCAGAAATCCCAGCTCAGAGAGGCGCCCAGGGAATTGCATGACCCAGCATCACCACTCTGGCTTCCTCCAGCCTACTCGGGTTCAGAAAATCACCACACCAAGAACACAGACGCCTCCTACCTGTCGAGCTTCTGCCTTTGGTCAATAGCCACTGGTCCAGCTGGAGCTCCATGCAAGAGAGAGACATCAGCATCATGTCCTGTAAGACAAGGGCAGGAAGTGAGGGAATAAACTCACACAGATTTACTAAATCACAAGGTGACCAAACTAAAATCCTCATGGATTCCAAGCTTGTCCTCAAATGACTATGCAGCCAATGGCTGACCTTGAACTTCGGCACCTCTTGTTCACACCTCCCAAGTACTGGGCTTACAGACATGGGCCACCGTATTCAACTGTTTGTCGCAGGGCTAAGGAATTAACCCAGAGCTTTGTACATGCTTGGCAAACTTTCTACTAACTGAGCTACATCCTCAGCATTAAATGTGCTTTTTATAAAACTGCTTAAAATGTATTTATTCATACAATTTTTTAAAATGTTGTATTAGAGTATGTGTATGTGCATATGTGTGCGTGTGGTGTGTGTGTGTGTGTGTGTGTGTGTGTGTGTGTGTGTATGTGTGTGTGTGTGCTACAACATAAGTGTGGAGGGTCAGAGAACTCTGTAGAGGTGGTTCTCTCCTTCCACCTTTACATGGGTTCCAGGAATCAAACTCAGTTTGCCAGGGCCTATGCAACAAGCTCTTTTACCCATGAGGTGTATCTTGCTGCTCTTAAATTTACTTTTGATGAAAACATAATTCTTATTTCCACCTGTTTTTTATTTACTAAATGATAATCATGGCTACTTGCTAGGGTATTTAGAAAAAACAAGGGATGGCTCTAGCTAAGGAAGAAGCAATTGTCCATCACCTCACCCTCTGCCAGGCCAGACACAGGCTATTCACTTTCAACATTCAAAAGAGCCAGCAATGTGATGTGTCATCCCAGGGTACTAAGGAAGCTAAGACTCGGTGATGGGGTGCTGCCAGCAGGCACAGCTGGGAAACAGGCAGTCCCATTTCTGGATTTCAAATGCTGGCTCCTGCTGATTCACATATTCTTAGAGAGAATAAAAGCTACTTGGGGGTATCCCAGTGAGATCTGCTCAGTGAGGAAACAACGGCTCTGCAGACACATCAACTCCAGCCTGACTCTCAACCAGAAAGACTACCTGGGTTGGGTCCTGTGGTATTTGAATGAGAACAGCCACCACAGGCTCACACACTTGACTGCTTGGTCCCCAGTTAGTGGAACTGTTTGGGAAGAATTACAGAGTACGGCCTTGTTGGAGAAGGTGTGTCACTGGGACAGGTTTGAGGTCTAGCTTATGGTTTGTGGATAGAGATGTGAGCTCTCAGTTGAGCTTCAGCACCATTCCTGCCTGCCATGATGGTGAGGGACTCCTACCCTTCTGGAGCTCTAAGCCCCAAATAAGCCTTCCTTCTTTAAGTTACCTTGATCATGGTGTTTTGTCAGCAGTATAAAAGTAATTAAAATAGATGGCTCTCCACGCTCCTACCTCAGCACCCGGCATTCTACCTTCAACTACTTTCAACAAGAGAAGTGGGCCTGCTAGCCTGTTTCCTTGAGCTCTAGAAAACACTACAGCATGAATCTGTGATAGAGAATACAGTAGACAGAGTCGAGCAAGGCTAGGCTCCCAACTGCTGGATGACTCCACTATTCCCCTAAGCACCCTACCTAGCTTCTATTCTGTTTTCTCAACTGATAAATATATGAATAGGGCTGGGAATATAGTAGCTCAGTGGTAGAGATCTTATCCAGCATGCACAAAGCCCCCAATACCATGCATGCACATAAAAACATTTTTGTACAAATGAGTAATAGTTCCTAGCCTGTCAATAAAGCCTTTTCCTTTCTCTGCAACCCCTCCCATCTCAGTAAACAACACTAGACACCATCCCCAGTGGCTTACTTCTTCTTACTCAATCTAGATACCTTGCCAGTTGTGTTCCAGAACCTCAACTCCTCTGCACTGCCATTAATGGAACCTGTCGCTGCCATGGCTCAACTGGCGGCAGCAGCCTCTTTCCAGTCTGCTATACTCATTCTCGCCCCCAGAGGATTCCATTAGGGGTCTTTGGGACACAAGACAAGCCATGTGGCTCCCTGCTTCAAACTCCACGATGGCCCAGGTTCCAGACCCAGAAGTAGTTAAAGCAAGTGGGCTGGACACATCAGCCCCGCCCCCGTGAAAGACCCGTGCCGCTGTCTCCGGGTACCACTGACACTAGCCCTGAAGAGGCCCCAACCTTGATGTGCTTGTTGCTGCAGTCCCTCAGTAATGGGTTGGGCAGGCTGGTGCTATGCCTCCTCCAGCTGTGGTAGACACTAAGAACGACATCCGCTAGGCCCGGGGGCCACCTCAGCAAGAACTTGTGGCCCATGCTCTTCAGATAGCGCATCATCAGTTCCAGGATGCCACCATTTGTCAAGTTCTCCATCAGGAACTCATGCACATCCTGCTTCTCTGTCCAGAGAAGGAAAATAACCTCACCAAGATGAACAGGCCCTCCTGTGCCCAGTTTCTCTTCTTTTCAGAAGAGGACAGCTTGGGTCCTTCCTTCCCCCACTCAATGTAGGTAAACTAAGGCCATACTGCAGTGCTAACGCCAGGCTTACCAGGGTTCAGAGTGGCTCCAGCACTTGTCAGTGGTGAAGAAGCCTCTCAGGTTCCCATGTCTAAGATGGGTATCAAAGGGGCTGACCTCCAAGTGCTGCCATGTGCAGTGAACGAGATCATATGCCCAAAACAGTGTCTGGACACAGTGCACACAGAATAGATGTGCTAACAACATTCAACTTGCAAAGGCAAGCCTCTGAATCCAGAGTTAGATACACAGCCTCAGGAGCACAGCAAGTATGCACCTGGACCCTCAGCTGACCACAGGCAGCTCCTTCACCAATGCTCATGAAACACACCCCAGAACCATCATGCAGAACAAAACCTAGGCAGGTTACAGGTCGATGGAAGGAACAGTTCCCTTCAATGGATCAATGATCACATTGCTGATTCCTACCAGATTCCATGAAAGTGGCTGAATCAAAGGACAGTCGATGAGGTCCCACATTTGAGAAGCTCTCCAGCTTGGCTTCTGACTGAACTTCATAGTTATTAAATGGATCATCTTCCTCCTCAGGGTCCAGTTTTCTTAACCTATATGGAACATGTTCAAATCACAAAAGCCATACCACTCACTGTGACAAAGCACCCCAACTCCTCCAGCAGAACACCTACACTGAGCCAAGATGAAGTATACTGAAACAGATAGATGAGAACACCAACAGCCCAGGCCTCCAAGAAGTGCTGCCTCTCTCCAGACTTCATTAAGTCTGTGACTGGTCTGTACCCACACTTGTTCATTTATACCACCAACAGATGAATGCTAAGCAGCAGCCATGTGCCAGGCACAAAGGTAGGTACCAGAATACAACCATAAATACAAGGAGTTGGCCAACAGGAAGCTCATCTCTTGATGGGAGAGGAGGACCATAGCAGGTACTCACATACAAACAACCCAAATAAGGACCAACCACAAGCACTTGCTTTCAACAGTCTCAGGGACCTGCCTTGGGGAGCAGAACCAGAGCGCACACTCTCGGGCTGACAACAGTGAGGGGCTGAGCATGAACAGAGGCTCAATCCAGAAGAACAGCTGTGCTGTGGGCCATGCCAAGCCCATCTAAGCTTTATCCCTCCATGGCTCCTCGCAGTGCAGACACCACCCTCCAGACTCTTCCCTAGGACCATGTTTTGGCCACCCCTGTAGCTTTCCCGACCAGCACCTCTATAGCACAACCTTCAGGGCATCTGTAAATGTCTCTATCTGGACACTCACAGTAACAAATATTCAAACTTCACAGGACTGCAGCACAACCCTTCACTCCTCCAAAGAGAAACCTTTTCCTGTACATTTCAGGAAAAATACAGAAGGCATTGCATCTCCACCTTGGTTCTCCTTAGCTGTGTACTGAAAACAATCTTTATCTAAGAACTTTACCTTCATGGGAAAGAAGGCGGGGGGAGATATTAAGTATCTTGATATAAATGGATATATAGTCTGCTAAAGCTTCTGGATTCCTCTTGCACTGTTGACAGAGTCATCACTGAAATAAACTGTCACTGGTCAAAAGCCGAAGACTCTAGATCTCTTGATGGTGTACTGATCAAACCCTACTCAGGTAAGTGTGAAGGGAGAAAAGGTATAAACTCACAAAGACACAGGAAATGAGAGAGGAAGTCCTGACAGACCAAAAATATGCCACCCAGATGTTATACAGAGAGATATGATGGACCAGAGCAAATTACACTCTACGAGGAGTGGAGGAACAGAGTACCAAGAAGCACGGCCACTGGAACGATAATCCTAGAAAGGCTCTGGATAGAGAGCCTGGGGCTTCTGAAGAACAGACAAGAACAGAGCAGGAGGACCAGGAAGGACTTAGTCAGAAGGAGAGGCCCAGCTCCCTCCTGTCTCAGAGTCAGCACCTTCTCCCCTAGGATTCTTTGAGGGTCATGAAGAATCAATAAAGAAACCAGATCTTCCTTCGTCTTCTCAGAATGCAATGGAATCACCCACCGAAAGACAGGTGGCTTCCTTCCATGGGGTTTCCATAAGCATGTGCAGCAACCCTGAAGCACCCCAAGAAAAAGTGATGCCTCCACCTCCCCGAGCCACTCATCTTGTGATAATTCAGGAAGTACCTAGTCCCCAATAGATAAACCAGTCACAGCTCCTGTATTCAGGAGAGATAAGAAAAACCCAAGAAGCCAACTAGTGAAATCAACACTCCGTATTCGGTACCCAAAGGGAGGGGCAATAAGAGGCTGAAAATGCTGCTGAGACACAAGGACAGCAGTCTGCAGGTTCCTTCAGAAAAACAGAGTGCAGTACCTGGACGGCAGGAACTTTACCAGAAGGCCCTGGAAATCCACTTTCTCCTCCTTTTTGCACTTGGTGTTTCGGACACGGGCGGACCTCCGCTTTGCTGTCTCTCCACTTTCTTCTATGGTCTTCTTACGCTTCACCCCTTTCTTAGATTTATCTCCCCCAGAAACATCACCTTCACCAAGAGGGAAAATTAAGATATGACACAATGGCAGCAGGGAAACAGCGACACACACATACCCACTGCTTACAAGTCCTCCAGCACTGAGCTCCTCTGTAACAGCTGTCAACTCTTTCTAACAGCAAAGACTCCTGAGCCCCTTAACTCTCATATCCTTCGTGAGCTGCAGAGACCCCCAAGCCAGGGCTCAGAACACTTTCACTTCAGTACTAACCAACTGCAAGAGCCTCTGGGGTCTGAGTCGATGTGCCTGGGATGGGCAGAGCCAGTGGCACTGACCTTAGCCAAGACCCACCAAATCCCAATGACAGGACTAGAGCAAGGGAACCATGAAGTATGGAGAGAACAGAGGAAAAAGAAACAACTATGCCCACAGTCATTCAGAAACTTCTCTAAATGCCAGATGGTCTTCTGTACAGTGGCAGAAAAATCAGGAAACTGCATGGGAGCTTTCGGTAAAAACTTTTGACAAGTCCAGTGGTAATAAAAATGTACTATCACCCATGGTAACGACTTTAATGTTTTCTAAGGTCAATCTAGCAGGAAAGCAGGACCAGCAGCAAGGACATGCCACGTCACATCACAAGGGGGAAGAGGAACTTTTATGCCGAGACTTAGCAGCTGGGAAGGTAATCTGCCAAGGAGCTGCATCCAGAACCCCATCCCCTGAGTGTCAACGCTTCTGTACTAGCCCTGGGGCCAGGCTGATCAGTTTTCTACAAGGCTGGACCTCTCATTTTCACTCAGGCCACAAGGACCAGCATGATGCCTTTCCCTGGAGATGCCAAAGTCCCCTGCTCTTGTTCCTGCTGGGCTCAACTTACATAGGCTCTCCAGAATGTGACTTCACAAGGTCTACTCACCCATGGGAGCACTTGTGTCCAGCAGGCCAGGGCTGTGCAATGGGAAGCTGGCTGTGGTCACAGAGGCATAGGACAGCACAGGCTCAGCCACAGCAACAGCTGGGTTGGTGCTAACAGGACTTGGCTGGACCACACTGACAGGTGTAACCTCTACAGAGGGTGCTAGTAGCTGGCTGGGATCCTGGTAGTCAGACAAGTCAATCCTCTTGCCAAGGCTGGGCCTTGGGGATTCACAAGTGGTGAGGTGATTATACATAGCCAGCAAGCTCTCTCCAAGGCACTTCCACCTGCAAAGAAAGGGCCACCATACCTGGTTAGCACCTGTCACAGAGGCCAACTTGCCTGTATAGATTCAGAAGAACTGTTCTCAGAAACTGCGACCTCAACAGAGCAGGGAGAAGGCAGTAAGCATTTTGTCACCATCATAACCAACAAAATGTTGACTCCAGCATGTGCTACAGTGGAGAAGCCCAAGCCGGAGCAGGTGCAGTGACTGGCATTTCCTGTTCCTCACTGTTAGAACTCTGCCCTCACTCCAGCTGCATGATCGCACATGCTCAGTTCAGGAGTTAAGCAAAGGGTCTTGCGTCTTACATCATCAGTGTGCGATGGTGACCACATGCTCGTGGTGTGGTCACGCAATCAGCGCATGCATGGTGTAGCTCCTTAAGCCCGCCTGTGCATGTTCGTGGGAACCCTAAAAAAGCCGGATACAGACACCACCCTCTCTCTCTGTTCTGTTCTCTCTGTCCCCCATCTCTATCTCTCTCCCTCCCTCTGCTCTCTGCATGTGCTCCTTCCCCAGGCCTGGTTCTCACACACCCCTCTTCCTCCTAATAAAGTTCTGATACTGGGTTTTGTCGTGACCTGTCTGCACAGTAACCAGCGCCGCTTATCATTCTTACATTCACCCCAGCAGAGACCCCCTAGAGTTCTATTCCATTACATCATCCCCCTACCAAAGAGGGATGCTGTTCCCAGTTTTTAAAGGAATAGCACATAATATCCCCAAGGTCACCTAACTACCAGCACCAGGACTGCCATGAAGGGGCACAGGAGAGGGGCTCTACATCACAGCGGCAATGACTGAGTAAGGTCACTGAGGGGAAAGGGGTTAGGATTATACCCGATGCCAGGACATGCTAAATTTAAAGACTCAAGATTTAACAGCAGAATTTGTGTGTGCATATTTATGTTTGCGACAGTCTTACTATGTAGCCCCAGCTGGCTGTAAACTCACCCTGCAGTGTGCAACCTGGTCTAGAAATCAGAGACTCACCTGCTTCAGCCTCCTGAGTTCTGGGATTTCAGGCATGAGCTTGTCCATAATACCAGAATTTTTAAAGCAAAAATTAAATGCCAAAGCTTACTACAGTACTAATTAAACTACCCCAGCTCCAGTGGGCCACCATTATCAGGTCTGCCTTCCATGAAGGAGAGGGTCTCTTACACATTACAGGGCTCACAACGGCTATGCTGATGCCCATCTTACACGTCTTACATCTCACCTGGCCCTGCTATGAACACAGACAACAGCCAGGGAAGCCCACACCTGTGACAAACTCCAGGGTGCCAGGTTCTCTCCTGGTTGATGGCTGCCAAGTGTTAGTGTTCTTTCCCCTTCTCAGTAGAGAAGACTGAGAAGGACAGGGATATTCCTAGTGGCTGGGGCAAGCAGCTTACACTGGGCATGCTTAAGGGAGCTAACCTGTTTTTCAGTAGCCTACAAGTAGGTACATGCCTCCAGCTCTCTAGCCACTGTGCACCAGCCTTACCCCTGCCTCCAGCCCCAGATCTGGTCTGGAGTTTCTCCCTTCTTTGTAGGGAGTATCTTACCAGCCAACCCAATAGTCCTAGAGAAACTGGATGACCTACGTGAAGAAAGGAATGGGCTGCACTAGTTTCAGGTCCGGCTCCTTCTCCCGCACGATCAGAGCTTGCCTCTTCTTCCGCAGCCCCAGAGCCTCATCTACAATGGCCTGTGTCTCCGCTGCACTCACTGACACATCGTGAATTGACATGTCACTAAAAGTGTAGAAGACAGGAGGAAATTACAGTGTTAAACTAGAGTCAGTGCTAAAATTTTACAGACAGGGATACATTTAAGTTAATACCCTTTCATCAATAATTGATTTTTCCTGATCACAAATTACAGTGTGACTCTGACCTCAAATGGGTAATGATCAGCATTCGAATACCCACATACGCTGGAAATCACAAAAGCCATTTGTTCCCTCCACAATTCACAACAGGGCAGAATTTTTGTATGTATTAATAGTATCACCTTTCTGTCTGAAAAGCCACAGGAAAGGAAAGCCTCAACTATCTGTTTCCAACAAAGTCATCAGACAAATTTTTGTTCACCAAAATCAATGGTGTCTCCAAAAAACAGAAAGATCTCGGGTGACCACTCACAGCCTGAGATGACACAATACCTGCCCTCCCAGTATGCCCAGACTGTCCTGGTGCCTCCAGGAGGACTACTCCACACAGCCACCCGAGAGACTTAATCTCCCCAGAAACTTTAGTTCACTCCAGACACTCACAGTCACACAGGGCCAGGTAGGAATGTGCCAGGCGCTGAGGCAGCTCTAACAAAGAAATCAGAGAGGGAAAAGCCAGGAGGTAAATGCTGTGGATATCGCTCTGTATAAATAAAATGCTGATTGGACAGTAGCCAGGCAGAAGTACAGGCGGAACAAGCAGAGAAGAGAATTCTGGGAAATGGAAGGCTGAGGCAGAGAGATGCTGCCAGCCGCCATGATGAGAAGCAGATGTTAAGATACCGGTAAGCCACGACGAGCCACGTGGCAACTTATAGATTAATAAAAATGGGTTAAGATATAAGAACAGTTAGCAAGAAGCCTGCCACGGCCATACAGTTTGTAAGCAATATAAGTCTCTGTGTGTTTACTTGGTTGGGTCTGAGCGGTTGCAGGACTGGCAGGTGAGAGAGATTTGTCATGACCGTAGGCCAGGCAGGACTGGAGAAAACTCCAACTACAGGTAAAGAGAGAGAGAAGGAAGAGCCTGAGCTGCAGAGGGCCTCTGGGTAATATAGGTAGGAATGAGCTTTGCTCTGGAGGCATGGTGGGGGTGGGACAAGATCGGGGCATGTTTGGGATACTGAATTTGGGCAGCACTGGTGACAAATCTTGAGTTCAATCCCTAGTCCCTAACCTTACCAAACAACACACAGACAGGTCAAAGGAAGCCAGTTGATGAGGACAGCACAGGTGATGGAGCCCTGGCGTTCAGAGACTCCAATTACACACAGATCAGAACAGAGATGGGGACAAAGGATGCTCCTGATGCTTACCAGCCACACATGGTGACATGATGCAGGCCTTACCATTTAAGGAACATTCGGAGTGAGTCCTTCCGGAGACAAGGCTGCTCTTCAAAAATCTTCTCCTTGAGAACCAGACCTTTGCTGTATCGGCAGTCTTTCTCCAGTGCTTTGCAGATGAAGTACAAACATGCTAGCAGGAGAGAAAGAGTTTAGGAGCTACGAGCGCTTTTAGAACTCTAGCCTTCCAGTCAATACCAGGAGAATGTCCCACTCTGGAATCAAAGACTGCACAACAACAATGGTGAGATAGCATCTTAACCAACTCCGTTACTAACGACTGCGGAGACTATAATATCCAGAATACACCAGAACACACACCTGCAGGTGAGGAGGACAGCCAGTGCCAGAAGCAAACAGATTATATGACTGTCCTGTACAGCCTTGACCGTGATTCCATATTTAACAACTGCAGCAATAAAAAAAAAAATCTAAGGAGTTCACAGTGATTAGCTACTGGCTAACAACCTTCAAAATATCTGGCCATCTCAGCTATGAGAGTGGCACTGCCACCCAGTGGCCTAGAGGACAAGAACATCAAACCAAAGACAATTATTCCTGAACCTAAAGACTTCATGAAATCTGCCTTACTAAGTTCTGGGTTTATCTGGAACTTTTCACTCCTTTCTTTTCTGTTTCTCACTTTGGGGATAGACAAGGGAATGTTTATCCTACAAATGTCCCACCATTATATTTTGGAGCACATCAACTATCTGGCTAGGCCCAGGGGTAGAGAAGAATCTTGCTTCAGAATGAATTATACCTCTAGTATCACATATACATCAAGTGGGCTCCCCTTCCCTCTCATTTTTCAACCCCACCCATCAAGTAAAGATACAAGAGGTGGCAAACCCAGAAGCCAAGACCAGGCACCAATCTGCTGGCACCCTGATCTTAGACTTCCTAGCCTCCAAAGCTATGAGAAATAAATGTCAGAAAGTAAGCCACTTGATGTGGTAAGCATTTTGAGTTCAAGAGTAGCCTAGGTGACATAGGAGACCTTTCTCAAAGAACCAAAAGAACCCAAAAGACAGGACAATGCACAAAGGAAAGGGGGGATCATTTAGAATATAGTACTATTATCTTCCTGAAATACTTACAATATCTGATTAACCAAGAAAGGAAAACAGAATAAAGCTGGTATGTAAAAACATCTCCATTCTTCCTCAGTTTGGCACAAAGTCTAACAAGATCAAGTTTGCTACCAGCTTACCCAACTAACCTCCCTCATCTGTCCCGACTCACTTGTGTAATCGCTGAGGGTGTACAAAACAGTGATGAGATTGTCCAAACAGGGCCAGTGGTCAGGATTACACCGAAGCCCTTCCTCAAAAGCATGGCGAGCCAGGGGGAGCCGGATGAGCCTCAGGGCCACGTGTCCAATTTTATACCAAAGGTTGACATCTGTGGAATCCAGCATCACTGCCTAGAAGCAGCATAAGCAGAGGGTACATGGATGCTCTTGATCAGATTTCTCAGTGAGCAGGCAAGGCGGAGATAAACGGGACAAGGCACTGCTCCATTACCCAGGGAGATGGCAAGGCAGTGTACCCACTTATAACTAATAGAGCGGGCTCACTTTCGGGAGCCACTTGTTTCCAAGACCTAGAGAAATGGCACAACAAAAGTCACATGGAACAGGGCATGTGACTCACACCTATAATCCCAACACTCTGGAGGCTGAGGCAGGAGGACAGCAAGTTCAAGATCAACTTGGGCTACAAAGTGAGTTTCTGGACAGTTTAGGCCACATAATGAAATCTTCCTCAAGAAATATAAGTTATATAATAAGCCCATGTCTATAATCCTAGCACTTGGGAAGAGGAGAGTTAAGAGTTCAAGGTTATCCTCCCTTCATAGCCCTGAAATACAAGAGAACTGTCACACAACATTTATTTTTTTAAATGTTACCTGAGCTAATTTAACTTAGAACATCGTCTCAACATACTGCGCTAATGGAATCGTGTGTTCTTCGCATATTTAATAGGGAAAGAAGAGAAAGGGGACTCGGGGGGGGGAAGCTGTGTGGGTGAAGCGCTTGCCTAACAAACATGAGGACCCAAGTCTGACCCCCAGAACCCATTCACAAGGCTGCGCATGCTTGTTCTAGGGCTAGCAGAAAAGGGTGGATCCCTGAGATTCACTGGCCAACTAGACTAGTTCTAACTGGTTAAGCTCAAGGCCAATAAGAGACCCTGTACTAAAAAAGCTGGACATGTTCCCGAGGATAGCATTCAACGTCAGCCTCTGGCATGTGCACATGTGCATACTTGGGACGGGGGAAAGGAGCTGCTGAAAAGATGGCTCAGAGTTAAGAGCACTTGCTGCTCCTACAGAGGGTATGAGTCTGGTTCCCAGTGCCTGCATCAGCCAGCTCACACTTGTAACTCCAGCTCCGGGGGACCTGAAGCCAAAGGCACTGACAAGCACCTCCAGTCACACACACATATTCACACATACACATAATTAAAAATGTAACAAATCTGTAAAATAAATCAAAAGAAGTAAGAGGAAAAGGATACAAAGAAAATATGGGAGTCTTATATGATTCTAGAAAAATTATAGGCTTTGAGAAGACCTTAGTTCACACCACTGTTCCAACATTAATTAGCTGAATGACCTAAGCCTGTGTCCTCATCACTGAAATGAGGATAAGTTCACCCTCCTTGCAAAATGGCCTAAAATTGCATGGTGAGTACTTGGCACACTATCGGGTGTGGTGATATATTGTGTACCCTAATAAAATTTACCTGAAGATCAGAGGACAGAACAAGCCACTAGATTAAACACAGAGGCCAGGCAGTGGTGGCACACACCTTTAATCCTAGCACTTGGAGGCAGAATCCGTCTGCATATCTGTGAGTTCAAAGCTACCCTGGACTGCATGTGATTGGCTCAGTCTAGGAGAGAAAACAGAGCCAGGCAGTGGTGGCACACACCTTTAATCCCAGTACTTGGGAGTCACACGCCTTTAATCCCAGGAAGTGATGGCTGGGCAGAGAAAGGTATATAAGGTATGAGGAAACAGGAACTAAAGGCTTTTCCGAAGACGCATCCCTTTTCAGCTAGAGGCTTTTTCGGCTGAGGCCTTTTCGGTTGGAGCCTTTCAGGTGAGGACTCAGAAGACTTCAGTCAGAGGATTTGTGGGGTTAGTGAGGTGAGATGTGGCTGTGGCTTGTTCCTTTGTCTCTCTGATCTTTCAGCATCTACCCCAATATCTGGCTCTAGATTTTTTATTAAGACCATTTAGGAATTTGTATTACAATCTGGTGCACTAGAGATACCCATAGAGAGAGCAACTGAAATAATGCCAATGTTATTATGACTAGAGTACACTGAATACAGGTGTCAGGCTCTGGTTTTCGTACTTAAAATTCGCCAACTTGTTTACTTTGCTCCAAACTTGCAATGTGGTCCTCCAACCTCAGCCCCTCCACCATTTGGTTTATAGATATGTGCCACTATGCCCAGCTTTACTCTTTTTTTTTTTCTCCCATTACATTGGTATGGACCTGGAGGTTCAAATGGATTAAATAAGTCACCTACAGTCACATGTGTACTGATGGCAGAAAATTTCACATATAATCCTCTGCACTGAAGTCCATCCCAGTCCCTAACGCTGGCTTTCCAGGCCTTTCTGCATTCCAATAATGCCTTGGGCACAATAGCCTGGTGGGACACCCCTACAAACTCTTCTTTTCGGTCAACAAGACCACATCATACCCCCTTCTTCCTCGGTTTTCTAAATGGCTATTTGAGCACTACCAACTCTATACCTCCAAATAGAATTCCATGGCCGTCTCTAGATCTTCTCGTTGGGCTGCCAGCTGGGCCAGGTTCTTATATGTGGAATATTTCAGTATCAGTCCAGGGTGTTTCAGCCCTTCTTTCTCATCTCCGGATGAAACTGCCTGAGAGAAAACAGAGGCAGAAATGACACCACAGGCCCGCAGCTCCAGCAAGCAATCCACAGGAGCCCAGGCCAGACACTGCCTCAGACAGCCCGGTCCACCTCACCTGGGAAATGCAGGTGTTGCACATAGTCTTGGCAGACCCAACAGCTCCAATCATACAAGAAAGGCCAAACTACCACGAAGCACTCCGCAGAAATTGGGGAATCAAGGACAAGGGACCCCCTCTCCACCCCTGCTGCTGCATCTCGAGTGCTCAGTGTAGCTGGTAACATTCATCAGTTCTGAAAAACCAGCCCAGCCAGTCCCCCTATTCAGGGACAAGTGTGAAGAGGCTTCCTGGGGTAAGCAGGCAGAACCTAAAGCTTTGCCCCAGAAATCTCTGGGTTAGAAGTCAGGAGGCCAAGCTCCTGGCTCTGAATCATCACATAGCTACCCACAAGCTATTCCAACTGAAGAGCTGGTGTCAGTGAACTCTAGAATAAAAGGACACTAATTCCTAGCCTGGACATCATATGTGAACATGAGATCAAAGAGCATAAGGATTGTAAACATCTTTAACATAAAAAGTTATTTCACCACTGTCTTCATAGCAATGCCTTAAAAACATTAAGTCTTCCAAGAAATCACTGCATAAAAACCATTGCCAGAGCCAGGTGTGTTGGTGCACACCTTTAGTCCCAGCACTTGGGAGGCAGAGGCTGGCGGATCTCTGTGAGTTCAAAGCCAGTCTGGTCTATAGAGTAAGTTCCAGGACAGTCAGGGCTGCACAGTGAAACCCTGTCTTGAACCCACCCCCTAAAAAGAAAAGTGTCTGGGCATAGTGATATGTACTTTTAATCATGGCATTCACGAGGCAGAGGCGGCAGAACTGTTAGTTAAAGGTCAACCTGTCTGGATAGAGAATTCCAAGCCAGCCAGCATAGCACTCAGGAGGTGGGGGGTAGGACAATCAGTTCAAGGCTAGCTTTGGCTACACAACAAGTTCAAGACTAGCCTGGACTACATGAGATTCTGTCTCAAAAAGAAAAAACTAAAACCAAACACATGCACACACATGTATACATGTGCAAAAAAAAGAGACAGACAGACAGACACTGAGAAGCACTAGGTAGGGTGTTCCCTGCCTGCAATCCCAGCATCTAGGAGAACCCTGAGATTCAGGCTAGCCTGGACTTCAAAGTGAGACTCTGTCTCAAAACCCACAGGTCAGCCTACCAGTGCCTCACCTCCCGCAACAGTCGCGCCTCCAGGAGCTCATGGTAGGCCTTGGCAGACTCCTCAAACCTGTCATGTTTCTGTAGATCCAGGGCCTTGTGGTACAGGGCAAAAGCTTCTGCTTCCTGCAAACCAAGATAGGAAATGCTTTACACCACACAAAAGCTGATCCTTTTAAACCAAAACTGTGTGTAGAGGGAAGGGGATGAGCTACTGCCAAGTTAACTGTCAGCCACACGTCTACAGCAAAAGAAATTCTACTACTCAGTGTCCAGACCTCATTAATGGGAAAGAGAGTCCCTTTGGGGCACAGAGAGAGAGAGAGATGTAGGCACCACTGAGTGTAGGTAAGAGGCAAGAAGATAGAGCTCTTCAGCAGGACTATCTCCTGAGCGAAACAAGTTCAACATGAGGTGGAGCCAGCCATCAGCACAATGCAAGTTCCCCTGAGAACGCCATTGAGGAGATGCCTGAATTCACTGAAAATGAGCAGCAAGGTCTCCCTCAGAGGAATATCTTAGAGTACATACCTGAGCCTCCTTTGTCTGGATTTTGTGGCTTTTAAAGCTTCCTTCATGGTCATCCTCAATTGTAGAGCTGGCATTTAAGGCTGCAATTCGAATCTAGAAATGAGTTCAGAGGAAGAGCAGCACAGTGCTCAGGTGAGTACAATCCTGCTTCAGAACATGTTCTAGGCTACTATGAAAAGCAATGGAGGAATGAACCACTAACAATCACCTTGAGGAAAAAAACAGAATAAGAATTTATCTGTGGGACGCTGCCAATCAGGGTGGAAGGTAAACCCTGGATACTGTCCACCACAAAAGGAAAAGAGGCTGGGAGCACCCAGCTTGTGCTTAACACAGTATAAAACCTGTGTTTTAGAATAACAATCCCAGCCGGGCATGGTGGCACACGCCTTTAATCCCAGCACTCGAGAGGCAGAGGCAGGCGGATCTCTGAGTTCAAGTCCAGTCTAGTGTACAAGATGAGTTCCAGGACAGCCAGGGCTGTTAGACAGAAAAACCCTGTTTTGAAAAGCAAAACAAACAACAGAATACCAATCCCAATGAAACATGTCAAGCCAGTGTCTTTCCTACAAATGTGATTGAAGCCCTACAAGCGACAGCCAGTCAGTTTCCTCACCCACAGGTGTACCTTCCTGAATGGAAGGCTGCACAAGGAAAATTCCCCTTACCCTCGGAGCACAGTGACAACACTGTCACCAACAACTCAGGCAGGCATCAGTTCTTACCATGTTCAGAGGTTCAGCCCCACCACGGAGGGTCACTTCCCATCACTGGTAGAGGATGTGCCAGTCCACAGTCCCCTACAAAGGAAACAGGACCAAGGGGTTCAGGAAGAGCCAGCAACAGCACTGTGCTGGGGCCCAGCTGTGTCTCAGAAATATGGGAAAAAAATAGAATTAAAGGGAGGCAAACCAGTTTGAAGGCTGTAAAATATGACGGGGTGGCAAGAGAGTGAGCTGTTAGAACTTCCTATGTTGTTCCTGGGAATATAAAACAGACCCTATGGAAAATACACTGGCAGTTCCTCAAAATGCCAAACAGAATTAGCATATGATCTGGAAGTTCATATCTTCAGATCTCAGAAGAAAACATAGACACATCAAAACATGCTCATGAATGAACATAGCAGCATTATTCCTAAGAGCTAAAAGGCGGAGCAACCACAATCTCCATAAACTGATGAACAAATAAAATGGGGAAAGTCCATGAAAGACCATTGTCCATTCATAAAATAATAATATTCTGATGCATGCTACAACATGAAGGAACCTGTAAAACTAAACTAAATAAAAGATGCCATACACAAAAGAGTCAACACTGTCTGGTTCCAGTTATGTGATGTATCCGGAATAGACAGGATGGACCAGCAGGCAGGGAGAATGTTGAGATCAGGCTGTGCCCTGCTTGCTCTAAGTCTATATTGTGTAAAATTCTGGTTCTTCAGGCTGTGCCTTGCCCCCCGGGACTCCATTTTGAGAATGGAGGATGACTATGTACATGGTGAACCTGTGACCGTTCATCCGTTCAGCACCACCTACACAACACAAACTGATAAATGACTTGTTCCTGGGAGTAGAAAGGTTACCATACTCTCAACGTATCAGGTGAACTGGGACTGCAGGAGCACATGGGTATACTAAAACTTTATCAGGAAAACTAGGCCCAACAACTCACTGGACACATCAGACGAAGGAAAGAGGTGGACACCCAGCACTGCATTGGCCACAGTCCCAACCAACTATCATCTGACTATCTGGGATGGGCATCAAGGGCTGACAGGCAGGCAACTCCCAACTTTCCCAGGAGCTTCCGCTCAGCTCAGTCCCAGCTGTTGACAGAACCTACCCAAGTGCTGCTGCCTGTGCTAGCTGCTCTCCTGTTTGTCCGTCCGTCCGTCTGCCCATGTGATCATCTGGACCAATACTGCCCTTTCCCCTCTGCAAATGGACTCAGGTCTGCAGCTTTGCTCTCAAACCCATGACCAGCGGCAGTCTGACTAACAACAGCAACAGCTTGCCCAGAGGTGGACACTAGTTGCATTTCCATCAGCTTTCCTACATCTCAGGACTTCCGAAACCTCTTGAACTCTGCTGTGGCCTCTTGCCCCCGACAGCAATTCTGGAGAGACAGGGAGGGCGGCCGAGGGGGACAGGGATGGGGGACTGACAGATAGACAGACGGGGACAGAGAGAAAGCGAGCGAGCTTCCTCCTGAAGGAGCATTCTCCTGTAAGCCTTGCTTGCTTTCTGTCTGTAGGCTGAGAGAGGGCAGTGAGGCAGCCACCACACAAGACAACTGTTTGTGCATGGCTAAACCACAGTGATTTCCTAACCACCTGGACATTTCACAGCATCACGTAGGAACTGGGCTGCTGTATAGCCAGTGTCTGCTTCCTTTTCTCTTCTGAAGAGGGGTGGAGGGATCCTTTACCAGAAGCATGCTCTTGTATGGAGATAGTCACCATCGCAAAAAAGGTTACTGTGTAATCTGCAGTGTGTAACCTAAGGTCAGTATTAGCAACTAACGCTAGGATACAGAACCTGTGTTTACCTCGGTCAGCGTCACCAAGGAGAGTGGGGAGTAACCGGCAACCAGTGCCGCTGAAACGGCCATACCGTGTGAATTTATTGTTATTCTGTTATGACTTATCATTACTTTATTATTGTTGTTTTGGTGCTGTGAAAAGACACAAACATTTGCATCTCTGTTTCTGACATAGTGTGCTCAAAACAGAGGAGGGTACTGGAGAGTTCTGTGGTTTGAGCAGTATTTGTCCGCTCCAAAACTCACCCTGAAATCTGGTTCCCAATGTAACAGTGTTAAGAGGTGACAGGGCAGGACTGCAGAGATGGTTCAGCACTGCAGAGAACACAAGCTCAGTTCCCAGCACCCATGTCAGGCAACTCACAACCACCTGGGGCCAACTCCAGACAATGCGCCACCCTCTACTGGCCTCCGGGGCACCTGCACCCATGTGCACATACACACACCCACACACACATAACTAAAGAAATCTTATGTCTGTGATCCCAGTGCTCCTATAGCAAGATGAGAGGTGGAGAAGGAGATGCTCTGGAAGCTCACAGACCAGGAAGGCTGGTGTGCACAGCAGTGAACAAGAGACCTTGATTTCAAAACAAAGTGGAGGGCCAGTGAGATGATTCAGCATGGAAACAACCCGAGTTCAATCCCCAGAACCTACATAAACATGGAAGAGGAAAAACTTCCACAGAGCTGTCCTCTAACCTCTTCATGTGTGCTGTGTCATGTGTACATCCACCTCGACAGACAGACAGACAGACAGACAGACACACACACACACACATACACACTCACGCAACTAAAGTTTAGAAAAATCAAATCAAGTAAATTGAGATGGAGAGATGGCTCAGCAGGTAAACGTGTTTGCCATGTAAGCCTTAGAACCCAAGTTCAATCCCTGGAGCCCGCAGAGGTGGAAGGAGAGAATCAACTCCCAAAAAGTATACTCTAACCTCCACACACAAACAATCATACACACATAGTAATATTTTAAATTCCTGTTTATTGTAGGTGTATAGATGTTTTGCCTGTGTGTATGTCTGTGTGCCACATGTGTGCCTGGTGCCTGCAGAGGCCAGAAAAGGACATCAGATCCCCCAAGACTGGAGTTAGACAGTTGTTTGCTGCTATGTGTGTGCTGGGAATCTAATCTGGGGCTTCTGGAAGACAGCCAATGCTCTTAACCATTGAGGAATCTCTCTAGCCCCAATAATGGTTTTAATTTTAAAAAATTGGGGCGGGGCGGTGGTGGCAGTGGGGGGAGGGAGGCAAGGACCAACACCCAAGTTGTCCTCTACCCTCCACATCTTCACTATGGCAAGTACAAACACACATACACCTTTCCACAAACATTAAAACCAAGATAGATCTGATCAAAGCCTGTAACTAAGAGTAGAGATGACTCCGTTGATCAAATGGTTGCTTTGCAAACATGAGAACCTGAGCTCAGAGCCCCAGTGGTCCTAAAGCCAAAACAGCATTTAATGGAGAAACACTACAAACATGAGCCAGGACGGCCCCTCCTCTGCTATTACTCTCTACTGCACTAGGATGGCAGCCAGTGCAATGGGAGCAGGAAAGGCAAACAGGTTTGAGAACGGGGATGAAAGCTGGGAGTGGGAGCTGAGGCAGCAGGGCCAGCATGGGATGCATGGCAAGATCCCATCTCAAAAAAATACAGAACTGAATGAAAAGTAAGTGTTACTAACTGCTGTGCTGATAATACAATAGACTACCTTAAGGAAAAAAAAAAACTCTTCAAACCCACAGTCAATGGCAAACTTATACAATAATACAAGAACTCAGTGCAGCAGCAAGTACACCATTAGCATGAAGCCCATTGGTACAGAGCTGGAGCACGGCTCAGCAGAAAACAGCACCCACTGCGCTTGCCCAGGACACAAATCTGGATCCCAGCACCAACATCAAGTGGCTCACAGCCATCTGTAACTCCAGCTCAGGGAATCTGATGCCCCCTTCTGGCCTCCCTGGACAATTGCACTCATGGGCACATACCCACACACAAAAATATACACATACCCAATTTAAAAATTAAAATCTTCACTGGGCAGTGGTGACCCATGCCTTTAATCCTAACACTCAGGAGGCAGAGGCAGGTGGATCTCTGCATTCAAGGCCAGCCTGGTCCACAGTGAGTTCTAGGACACCCAGGGCTACACAGAGAAAACTTGTCTTGAAAAAAACCAAAATAAAATAAAAAAATAATAATCATCATCATCTAAAGATTAATATAAAATTGATGCATACAAACCATAAACAGAAACTATGATAACACAAAAAAAGTTCCATCTATAGTAGCAACAAGATTAAGTCCTTATCTGCAATTTATGTGAGGGAAATCTGAAAACACGAAAGTGAACTTAAATGAATAAACGCATCTCTTCTCCTTGGGTGGACTCATCTACATAAAATGTCAGTTTTCCCAAGTTTACCACCAACTCTCTGTGGCCCCAATAAAAACACCAAGAAGACAATAGACAGGATGACACAAAAGGTGCTTCAGGAAAATAAAACCACAGGACAGAACAAAACAAAAAACCTGGGGGGGGGGGGGGGGCACACACCTTTAATCCCAGCACTCAGGAGGCAGAGACAGTGAGTTTGAGGCCAGCCTGGTCTACAGAACAAGTTCCAGGGCAGCCAGGACTACACTGAGAAATCCTGTCTTGAAAAATCAAACCAAACCAAAACAAAAAACCTTCTAAGGGGGTAGGCTTTACCCAATACTAACACATACAACATAAAGCCTTAACTGTTAAAACAAGAGGTGCCAGTGCATGTAGCAAAAAGAGGTCAGGTCCAGAATGACACTCAGGTGTGTATGTTCTATGGTTAGATTCAGTTTCAGCGTGTTGCCCAAAAGGTTCACGAGCTTCAGTCAGGCTATGCTGGCAGACAGTGTGACCTTTAGGAGGCAGTGACTACATTACCTCTGGTCATCAGGCTTGGCAGCAAGTGCCTTTACCAACAGCAAGATGGCTCAGATGATAAAGAAACCTGAGTTCAATCCCCGGAACCCACAGAAAGGTGGAAAGAAACAGCCAGCTGCACAAAGTTGCCCTCTGACCTCCACACTGGTGCTGCGGCAAGCACGCCCCGCCCCCCAAGATAATCTGTCAATTAGTTAAATAACTTTTTGCTGTTGTTTTTTAAGCTGGGCACGGTGGCCTGTTATCCCAACACTCAGGAAAAAGGCACCTGGAGGACTGTTGCAAGTTCAACACCACCCTGGTTATTTTAAATAGCAAATTCCCGGTCAGACAGGACTATATAATCAACTCCTGTCTCAAGGCCGAGGGGGGTAAGCAAAATGGTGACTGAAATTGTGGGAAAACAGTACCATTCTCACATAAATGAAAAGTGATACAATCCTTCTGGAAAGCAATTTGACAATACCTCAGAAAATTACAGTTGCAATTACATTTCAATCAGAATTGTACTTTTAGACCTCTAGCCTGAAGACACATCTCCAACAATACAAAAACACATGTACTTAGGATTATTTGCTGTGCAGCAGTTGGTAATTGCAAGATAATGGAAACAACCTAAATGGCTATAAAGAGAATGAATAAATTAACTATGGAACATCCACACAAGTAATATGCCAAAGCAAAGATTAATAATGAGAATTATTCATAATAGCAAAAGGCAGAAACAATTAAAAAGTCCATCATTTTATGAATGGATACACAAAACATGGTACAGTCACAAAAAAAACGTGGGGAGCAGAGGAAGGCCTGAGTAAATATGTAAGGAGTACATGAAGTCCTGAGTACATGTGTATTGTTGACATGGACATGGCTGTCCAGGACCCCAATGCCTCAGACCTACGGGAATGGCAAAGCCTCTGTGGGAGCAGGCCCAGGGAAACAGCAAAGCCTTCGCCCAGTCCATGTGCCATTGCTGACTGTGTGCAGAAAATGTCCCTGCAGCTTCCTCCTCCCGGATGTTCAGAGCTGAGACTGCTACCCTACCAGGACCCCCTGCCCAGACTAGCTACACCTGCCTCCTTCTTCAGCTGTATTCAATAATATCTACCTCTTGGTTCCAAAAGTACAAAACACATTCAGATGTATAAAATAAACGTACTGAGTGTCTGAGTTGCTGCTGCTGGTGCATCCCCATCAGAGTGCATGACCCACCTGACCCCAGGTTTTCTGTTATGCACCTGAGATTATCATGTATCGCTGTGTGTGTAAGCAATTCAAGAATGTTGGGTCACATATTTTGTTTACCATGAACCCAGAAGCAGCTTTAAAACAGTGAAGAGTGCTGGACAGGTGGTTGAGCACTTAACAGCACTTGCTGCTCTTGCAGAGGACGTGGGTCCAGCTCTCAGCACCCATACAGTGGCTGACTCTAACTTCAGTTCTAGGAAATCCAACGCCCTGGTTTCCTTGGTACCAGACATGCACATGACGAACATAACATGCATGCAGCAAGCACTCACGCATTATAAAATAAAAATAAATCAACCTTCAAAAAAAAAAAAAGAACAGTTACAAAATAAAGAGGAGAAACAAGTCCCAAAAATGTTTTGGAATTCAGATTTCCTTTGGATTCTGCAATTTTTGCATGTATATAATAAGATATCTTATTGATGAGACTCGTCAAAACACAAAATTTACTTGTTTCATATAGCCTTATACATATAGCCTGAAGATTAATTTTTACATGGAACAAAGTTTCATAGTGCAACATTTCCACTTGTGCAGTCATCTCTGCACTCAAGAGTTCTGGATTTGGGGGGAATTTCAATTTATTTATAATCTGTAGCATGAATCTTAAAAGTTCTTATTAATAAAATCAAACCCGGGGCCAGTTATTGGGGTGAATGCTGGATGGTCAGAGAGACAGAACAAGCCACAGCTAACCTCACCTGGCCAACTTCTCGGCTGGTCTTGTTTCCTCAGACTGGAGTCCTGAGTCCTCATCCAGAATGGGTCTCAGCTGAATTGCTGCTAGAAGCCTGAATGCTTAACCAGCCACATGCTTAACCAGGCCAAATGCTTCGAGTTTCTGGTCCTCACGCCTTATATACCTTTCTGCTTTCTACCACCACTCCCTGGGATTAAAGGCTCGCTTTCTGGGATTAAAGGTGTGTATCACCGTGCCTGGCCGTTTCCAATGTGGCCTTGAACTCACAGAGATCCAGAGGGATTTCTGTCTCTGGAATGCTAGGATTAAAGGCGTGTGCTACCACTGCCTAACCTCTGTTTAATATTGTGGCTGTTCCATCTCTAACCCCAGATAGGTTTACTAAGGTACACAATATTTTGGGGAACACAATACCACCACAATAATCATTTATCAAATTTCCAGACTAGCAATTCCATTATTCTAAGAATAGCACATTAATCACTTTAGATTCTCAAATTTCCTAACCACACCCCACCTTTTTTTTTTTTTTTTTTGGACAAGATCTCACTATATAGCCCCAG
>CABHPQ010134760.1:3074-16147 GCA_902168405.1 Peromyscus aztecus
GAGAGAGAGAGAGAGAGAGAGAGAGAGAGAGAGAGAGAGAGAGAGAAGACGTGTGTGTGTGCTGCTGGCCACAAATCCAGAGCCACACATGTAAAAATGAGCACTCCATTACAGAGGCAGCTGCATTCCCGGCCCTTAGACAAGTTTTAGAAATAGCAAAGCAGAAAGTGAAAAAGTGCCACAAAACTCAAAAAACAAAAACAAACAACAACAACCCACAAAATCATGGACTCTTAGCAGCTATCTTTTATAGGGTGCGAATGTTGTATCTAGCACATCTCCAAATGTTCCCCAAACAGGGTATTATTTAATTTTCACAAAAACTCCAGGAGCAATGAAGTATTACCATCACCACTGTAGACGAGGAAACAGATCAACAAATGACACGTGACTTAACCAATACCTAAAGAATTGCAGACCTGAAATTCAACCCGAGTCTGCTTTGCCCCAAAGCCTGCACTGCGCATCTCACGGTTATGTCGAAACACGTTTATTTCCAGTACTAATGTTCTCTTAGCTCAGTTCTCTGCAGGTAAAGCCACTGGGGAGAAGCAGTATGGGACTCTGGGAAGGTCAGAGTCCCGGCATTTCACAAGCTAGTGCTATGGGATCTTGTATTCAGACTGCTCTCCAAATGTCTATGAACCTATAAATTTTGTTCTCCTTAAGGAACAAAGCAACCCATCAGCTTAAGGGTGCTGTGTTCTCTGCACCTCACTCACTGGTGGGTGCTGTGTCTGAGTGTGTGTGTGGGGCAGGCATATGATGAAGAGCTGGGGCGTTGGGTGGGGGCTCTATCTCCATGAATGGGATTCGTGCTGTCAGAGGCGGAAAGATGCGCCCTGTCCCTTGACTTGTGAGGAGGCAGCAAGAAGCTGGTGCGTTGGAAGCAGGCAACCTTCACTAGACACTGAATCTTCATCTTAGGTTTCGCATCTTAAAGGACCATGCACAATAAACTTCTGTTGTTTATAAACTACCCAGTCTAAGGGTTTCGTTTACAATTATCAAATAGACTAAAACAATAATCCTTTTGGATCCTTAAGTCTCTGCTCCAGGGCCCAATCTTTTTGCTCATACTAAATTTTTATTTTTCCAAAGTACCGAATATACATTTTTTTAGAAACAGTATTTCCCTTTCTTTTCACTCAGATATTTGCTTAATATCAGAGTAAATTATGAAAATTATAAAAGGCAAAGTCAAAATGACATTCTGAGGTGTAGAAATACATAACTGACCCTCCCTACTATTAAACAGATTTTAAAAGGCTTGAGGGTCAGGGATACCAGGTTAGCCAAGTTTATACACAGAGGAAGGATTACCAGCTAACCTGGTGAGCTGATTATGTGGCTATGTAAACGGGCTAACTGCATCACCTCTCATGAAAATGTGGGCCACAGAAGCTGGTGAGAAATTACTTTTTAGTATCACAGAACTGCTTAACATCAATATTCCGGCCACAGCTATTGAGAAGAAAGCAAAATAGGCTATCTTGAATGGAGGCCTCTCCTACGCAAAGACTGGAGCCTGTCTCTTATTCTGGGGTGTGTGTCTTAGGCTATTTGGGCAACTAGAACAGACTCATAAGCCAGAGTAGGGTCATAGGAACAAGAGAAATGGACCCCTCTCAGTTAAGATGATGGCAAGCAGGTGAGGGCCCCACTTCCTGCTTTGTAAAACGGCATGGCTGCCTTCTTGCTCCCTCAAGACCCAATTGAAACAGAAGGTGTTGTAGACTATTATTTTAAAGTGTGTTACTTTTGCTTATGTTGCATTTGTTTAACTCTGAAGCTGTGTTACTTTGCCTGTGTAAAACACCTGATGGTCTAATAAAGAACTCAACAGCCCATAGCAAGGCAGGAGAAAGGATAGGCAGGGCTGGCGGGCAGAGAGAATATACAGAAGGAGAAATCTGGGAGGAGAGAGAAGAGATGGAGGAGTGAAAAAAGAGGGAGCCAGAGAAGGAGGGGGACATAAGATGCCAGCCACCCAGCTACAGAGCAAGCCACTGAGTAAGAGTAAGGTTTACAGAGAATGGTTAAAGTCCAGAGACAAAAGGTAGATAATTTAAGAAAAGCTGGCTAGAAACTAAGCCAAGCTAAGGTCGGGCATTCATAAGTAATAATAAGCCTCCGTGAGTGATTTATTTGGGAGCCGGGTGGTGGGTCTCCTAAAATAGAGCAAAAGAAGAAATAAACATTTTGGCGTACCAACCTGGGGCTTGAATATCCATCTAGAACCCGAGAAAGTTGAACAACAACACAAAAAGGGATGCGGCTCCTGTAAGAGCTTCTGCCAGGCAGTCTCTGCCGGTCACTGAGCCCTTGAGCAGCTAGTACGTTAAGTAGGAACAAAAAAAACCAAGTAAAAACGCCTGCCACAGCACAAGCACTGGCATTCTAGAGCTCTAGGAAGGCTGAGTGCAGTTCCTGGTCAGGCAAACCTCCAACTGGCCTTGAGCTTCATGCTTGGCTTTCAGGACCTGAGAAGTGGGAGGAGCCAGCTGAGAGCCCCACCAGGAGAATCAGGGTGTAGGTTAGCAGTTTAAAGGTTTGCTCATACGGTCAAAAAAGGCTGAAGATACACAATAAGAGAGAGCCAGACAGATAAACCTCTACACAGGTTACAGTATGTTTAACAATGTGCGTAGGCTTAAGAAAAGGAAAAGGGTAGAGTCACAGATTTACAAAATAAAGTCTTTAAAGAGAGAATAAAAGAAAAAAAAGCCATGTAAGATGGGAAATACACAGGTAGTCTGGCTCCTGTATGTTATTGTGCTGACTTTGAAGTTTTTGATTGTTGAAAAGCAAAGAACAGCTGCAAAGAGACCTGGAATTGAAAGAGGGACTGTTGAAATAAGCCAGCCTATATGCTTTAGGAATGCCTTAACTTTTAAAAAGTCAAAAAACAGATCTGTCAAATGGAGATCAAGGGGCAGAGACTTTAAGTTTTTGGTTTAGTATCTTTTGTGGTGAGAAATGAGGTGAACGTGGCTGGATCTTTGTTATTGAGACAGAGCTGAGCTGGAAGGAAGAAAGAGGGCTGAAGGAACAAAGCGGCAGAAGGACAGAGAAGTAGAGGTGGCTGGACAGAGACAAACCAGATGAGGCCCACATTACCTCAGACTCAATCTCAACCCATTGCCTGAAAACCACCGTCTGTCCCAGAATTCCTAAGATGCCTTAGAGAGGCCCTACATGAAGAATGAAGGTGGACAGGGATTTTCGATGGTACCCAGTGGGACAAATGCACACAAGAGAAAAGAATGGCGTAATTACTTCTTTTTCTAAAGGAGCCACAAAGCAAAGCCATTTTGTCTTTTTTTTTTTTCCTTCTGGGTCACACATGTGCTAATTCTTTTAAATGTATTATTTAAAAATAAAATCAGCAGTAGAGATACTTTGTTGAAAGTAGCAAATCTGAAGCCTTTTTTTTCAAAGTTTCAAATATATATATATATATATTTTGGTTTTTCAAGACAGGGTTTCTCTGTGTAGCTTTGTGCCTTTCCTGGAACTCACTTGGTAGCCCAGGCTGGCCTCGAACTCACAGAGATCTGCTTGGCTCTGCCTCCCGAGTGCTGGGATTAAAGGTGTGCACCACCACCACCTGGCTCAAATATATTTCTTTTGTACACTTTTTTTTTTTGGTTAAATAATGAAACATGAAGATAACTACTTTCTAAGACTAACATGTAAGGAAAAAAATCATTTTTTTATTACACAGGACATTTCCAAAGCTCGAGAGTTCTAGATATTTCCTTATGATTATCACAAACTACAATGACTTTAGATGACTTTCCAATAGGTTAAGCACACCCTTACATAACAGCATCACACCCTTCTGCTAAAGGTACTGGCTGGCTCTGCCTTTCACAGGCCCGTTTCTAATCCTATGTCTGCTTTTCCTATCACGCAGCTTGGGATATTTCTTTTGCTTTATAAGATTGTTTCTATACTCGCCTCTTTTCTTTCTTTCCTTTTAAAAAAAAGTTTCGACACTGTTTATCAGACATTCAATCTGCAAAGAAGAATTCTAAATTACTCTGCAAGTGAGCACAGCATGAAGGTAAGCTCAAGTGCTTTGGAAGCATCACCTTTAAGCCTTTTAAGGTTTACGTGCATTTTCATACTGTAACCTGCATTCCATGATAAATCACTGAACATTTACACCCAATCAACCAGAGGAGCATCGAGCGGGTCTTCTGATTAGTCACCTGACAGGTGCCTCTTCCTCGCTTTTGTCACCGGCTTGCTTGCCTCCACAGCCAAGAGGAAGCTTTTGCATACTACTGTGAATTTACAAAGCTCGAAAGAACAATTCTGTCCTAAGACCCCCTAGTAGTGGATCTATTCTTTCAGCTTGTGCCCCAGTGACAATGCAGCCCTCCAATCATGTCTCACCTGTACGCCAACACCAAGCCACTAACACTGTTAATTTCACATGGATGTAACAGTTTCTCCCTGACCCCAGCGTGGCTTTTCCCCAGCTCATTCAGACATGACTCGATCTGCATGAACTATTTATTCACTGCTCAAGCCATCACACAGAATGGGATCAAACTTTATTCAATGCCACACATAAACAAGATGCTGAAAATATTCTTGCCAGCTCTCAGAGAAAGGAGCACAGCTGTTTCATGAATGATAGCATAACAAAAGTGGAAAATAGAAAAGTAATCTGAAAAATCCCTTTTATGGTATACTCTCAAATAAAGGAAAAAGATAAATGATAGTTTCTGCTAGCCCAAAATTGTGTTATTATTCATCAGTCCTGTGTACCCCTCACCTCTATGTATATGTGGCTATACTCTACCTTATATATGTTTCTTGAGATGACTGCAGTAATTTTTTTTAGTTCTGAATATGTATTTATGTATATATGTATATACATATATACACATACACATAATCTCTTCTTAATGAGGTACAGATGTGAAAACTGTTAGAGCAAGACTTGGTAATCAATAGGAGCTCAGTAAACACAGAAGGAAGGAATACATATTTAAAACAATAAATGGCGTATACTGATAAAGTGGAAAGTATAACTACAGAAAACACACCACAGTCATTGTCTATGCTGCGTGGCCGAGGAGATGGCTTGGTGGATAAAGGGCTTGCTCCATAAGCACAAGGTCCTGATTCCTGGAACCCATGGGAAGCCTGGTCCAGGGGTGTCAAATGTCACCCCATTGGGTCCAGTGCTCCAGTGTTGAGATGGGAAGCAGAGAAGGAAGCTCCCCTAAAATCTGTGGGCCAGCAAGCCTGTGTAGGCATCAGTGAACAACAGAGACCCCATCTTAGACACGGTGAGAAGGAAGGACCAATACTCAAGTGACCCTCTGACCTCCACATGTTCTCACCCAACCTGGCATGATGAATTTTTTTTTTTTGCATGAATTCTTTCACTTGTACATAGGGATCATTTCCTATTTTGCCCCCCCCCCCCATTTTTGTTTTGTTTTTTTGAGACAAGGTTTCTCTGTGTAACAGCCCTGGCTGTCCTGGAACTCACAGAGATCCACCTGCCTCTGCCTCCCGAGTACTGGGATCAAAGATGTGTGCCACCACCGCCCAGCTCTTTTCCTATTTTGAACTCCCACATGAACTAGGGCTTTGTCATGTCACACTCTGAAATGAACTTATTTGTCAACATTTGTGTATGTGTAGAAATGCCTGGAAATTGAATATTACTATAACATCTATTTTGGGGTGTAGGATCTCACAAATGCCAAGTATGTGTACTCTAGCACCAAGGTACACTACACCATTTGTAATGATTTTTATGAATAATATTTTTAACTTACTTCCAAGTTTTTCTGTTAAGATATTCCTTTCCACACTTCCTAAAAGTTAATGTGAAAACTCTGGTTTTGAAACGACAGTATTTGTTTATTTATTTATTTATTATTCATTCATTTAGGGTGTGTATACATTCGTGCCACAGCACACGTGTGGAGGCCAGAGGACAGCTTTTGGGAGTTGGTTCTCTCCTTCTGGCATGCGGATGCTGGAGACCAAATTAAGGTCATAGGTTTGGCAGCAAGCATCTTTACTCACTACGCCATCTTTGATAGCCCTGAAATCCTTTATGAAACAAACACATTTCATTTATATAGCTGAGCATTTTTTTCCTACTATGAGGAGAGTATTGCAAAATCCAACGGCAAAACTGCATTCCTTTCAAACTACAGTGAAGTCAGTTCTCCATTCCATACCATCTGCGGCACCACCATGTCAAAACACGCACTTTTTGGTGTTTAGTGGCAAAGATTCTCCTCAAGCCTCTCTTGAAATTTTCTCTACATATCTTCCTTTCTGTTAATATATACATGTATCTTTTTGGTGGTGCTGGGAATTAAACTTGGGGACCTCACAAGTGCTAAGCAAGCAGTCTACCACTGTGCTGCCTTTCCAGCCCAGTGCTTAAAGGATGTTTGTTAACTGGAGAAAAGACGGGTACAGGCTGTACTGGAAACACCCAGCTCAACCATTTCTCCCTAAATGACTTTAGGAAAGTCCCTTGGCCTGTTTTATTCTTAGTTGACTCATTTGTAAATGGAGATAGTAACTCCTACTTCATAGGATCCACTAAGTGATACTTTATCATATACTAGAATGCCCAGCTTCAAAACAGATCCAGAAGTGGTAAACACACACACACACACACACACACACACACACACACACACACACACACACACACACACACACACTCCTCTTGCTCCTGGTCAACATTATACTGGATGATAAAGGGCTTCAGACGGTAGAGAAGCAGGGAAAGAGGCCGGGTGTGGTCACACACATCTGTAATCCAAGCACTCAAGTTTGAGGCCAGCCTGGTCTAGAGTTCCAGGCCATAAGTTAGACTTTGTTTCAAAAAATAAAAACAACAACTAAGAAAGAAAGAAAAAACCAAAACCAAAACAAACAAACAAACACCCCTCCCACGTTTCCACAGGGAGCTCTCTCATATTTAAGCCTAGGAGTCTTTTCTCTGGGTTACTATGTATTTAGTAGCCACATTAAATATCTTGTAACTAATCCAAGAAAGAATGCTAGTTTTCCTAAAGAGAGCTCTTTAAGTCTGAACTGGCAAAACCACCCCCTCTTCTGCATGCAGCTTTGCAGAAATCCTCAAGCACCACAGAGTAAGCCTGTTATCAGCAGCTTTCCTGGGCCAAATTACAAAGTTTCAGATTAACGTCCTTTTAAACAAACAACTAAGAAGAACATACAGATACCACTGGTAAGCTCAATGAAACAACATTTAGAAGTGGGGTGTTCCCTAGTACATGAGTGTACACGGACATGTCCTTTACAGAAAGGAAATGATTCATGCATAATGGAAGATGAAAGATTTAATTCATAAATTCTTCCATTGTACTGAACAGGCACGGAAGCCAGGGGTCACCCTATGGAACACCTCTGTAACCTGCATCTGAACTGTGGCCACGCTTCGGCTGCTGCCTTCCTTGATGGGTAGAGGAATTTTCCATGCCCATAAAGTGACCTTTCTCAAAATATTACCTTCCTATTTTATACTTGCTCTATATTCCCTTCTATAGTTGTTATCTAAGAAAGTTAACTTCCCACTGTACAATTACCAGCTACTCAAATCAGCAGATTCAACAGAAAAAGCAATTCATGGATTTGCTTAATAAATACTAATCAAGTAATAATCCACTTAGCACATATGGCTCTAACTTGCAGGCAGAGACAAAAAACCCTTGCTATGAAATGCACCGTGATCTTTTAAATTCTATAACAAACCCTTGCTATGAGATGCACCGTGATCTTTTCAATTCCGTAACATTATATGCTCTTTATCTATAAAGCATTCAGAGGGACTAGAGAAGTGGCTCAGTGGTACGTGCTGCTCCTGGGCTTGGTCCCAAGGACCTGGATTAGGTGGCTTACAACTGCCTGTAAACTCTAGTTCCAGGGGACCTGAGGCCCTCATCAGGCCTCTGTGGTTTCCTGCACAAACATGGCGCGCGCGCGCGCACACACACACACACACACACACACACACACACACACACAGAGTCATAAGTAAAAGTAAATTAAAAAATAAAGTGTTTAGGATCCACATGATTGTTATTTGAACTACACTGTTAGTTTATACATACAACAAATTTATTAAAATGTAAACATATATTTATGAACATTCATATTTACCCTAAGAATCTTTGCTCCCATAGGAAAAGAGATAAAGAAATGCATGGTTACACAGAGATGTCTATGTCATGCTATTGGTGGAGCCCCCACACTCAGTGCAATTATTTAATACTTACTATGTATGTGGGAGTGGCCTGATCAGCCCTCTTCTATCGATGGAAATGAACTTACCTGAGGAAAGAGCTTAGGAAGTGGGGAGGGCGTTCTCTGTGATGTCAACAGACAGCAAAACAGAAGCAGTGGTTTAGAGAGATTAGTTTGGCCAGGGTTCACCGAGTTAGTTGTGGGGAGAAGACTATGCCAAGGTGAGAGGAGACGGACAGTTCAGCGCTTAAGATCACTGACTGATGTTCCAGAAGACTAGGCTTCAATTCCCAGGCAGTCTGGTGTCTGATCGTGCCAGGATTTAAAAAAAAAAAAAAAAAAGGGAAGCCTATGCCAGGGCAGACAACTGGCAGGTCAGTGAGAGAGACAAGAAGGGCCCAATTTGGCAGGATGAGGCAGTGTGGAGAGATGGGGAGACGCTTGATAGAAGATGATCGGAAGAAACACTGAGCCTGACTTGGGAGAAGAAGCAGAGTTTTAGGTTTGCAGTGTTTTTTATAGCTACGCAGAATGACACAGAAGTGTATGTGCATGTGTTGGTGTGAGTGTGTGATGCCCATGCGATCAGAAGAGGGCTTGGTATCCTTTGGGGCTGGAGTTACAGTTGGTTGTAGCCACCCCCCATGGTGTGGGTGCTGGGAAATGCACTCAGATCCTTTGCCAGAGGAGGACATGGTCTTAACTCCAGAACCATCTTTCTAGCAACTAACAAAATTAATTTTAGCTATATGTTTTATAATTAAAATGTGCAAGACAGTTTATTAAACAATTGAAGAATGAGTACTGTGAAAACCAAGAAGTTAGCCATACTCAGGTATATACCCTATGGAACTGAAAACACATGTCTATACAAAGATTTGTGCATGAATGGCCATAGCATATCATTCTTAATAAGCAAAAGTAGCAACAACCTTTGCTTATTATTGTCCATCATCTGATGAATATAAAAAGAATGAACAGCTATGTGATGGAATACCATTTAGCCATAAACCAGGCAAGTGACCTTTGAAGCTATTATGTTGAGTAAAAGCATCTAGACACAAAGGAACACATATAGTATGGGTCTGTTTATATCGATATATATGGATACAGATCTACAGAACCGTGAGCGAGGGCTGTGGTTGTCTAGAACTGGGTTCACTGGGTAGCTGACTATATGACAGGTACAGTATCTATGTCCCCAACAGCTTAAATCCTACTCTCAAAGTGATGCTTAGGAACGAAGGTCCTCGGTTGTGAGCTGGATCATGAGTGGGGCTAGCCAGTGCCCTTCGGGAAGTCCTTCAGGGCCCCTCACCATGTATGCGGAGAAGGCTGCCCAGAAGGAAGCGGCCCTCAGACACGGGATCTTCTGGCTCTTTACCTTGGATGTCCTAGACCCCCCAGCTATGAGAAACAAATTTTGTTGTTTAATCCATCAAGTTCTGCATCTTGTTACACCTGCTTCAGCTGCCTGACACAGACTGAATGGGCACCGAGTTTCCCTCTGGGTGATGAAAATGTTCTGAAATGCGATGTGGTGATGGCGGAACATGGCAGTGAACCTACCAGACACAATCGAACTGTTACAGTTTATACTAGTGGATTGTTTAATATGCAGCATCAACCAGTTAAAAGAAATAGTTAAGAAATTATATTTCTAAGCAAATATTACAGATTCTGGGCAGAAAACTACTTCTGGCCTAAGTACAAGACAAGCTTAAGCACACAGTAGGGAAATAAATAGTGATGAACACATATTTTTACCACACAATCAGAGACTTCACGTGCTGACACAGTTCTGAATAACGTAAGAATGTAGTGACTCTCTACTATCTGAAGTACCATTCCTTTAGGATTCAATAATAAAATAAAATAATAAACTCCTGTCTCAACAAAGGGCACTGTTCTGATACCACTCCCTATTGAACTCTGCACTGCCCATGTCTACGCTTGCCCACTTGTATTAATTTCTTGTTGACTGGTGTCTACACCATCTCAAGCTCTGACTTAGGACTAGCTTTTAGAAGCCTCTGCGTCCATAGCATCTACTACCCAGTTCCGTCTCCACAAAGGAGCTCGCCAAACACACACAGAACGGCTGCTGCTCATCTCTTTACAAAGGTTTTCCCCCTTCTCCATCAACTCAAGTTCCCTGTTTCAAAATTCGCTGCTATCTTGGTTTCTCAAGTTCACACGTTCAAGTGTGAACACGTGTATTTGCGTAAGTATGTACATACGAGTGGAAATGCACAGAGAAACAAAACTGGATTTGACTTAATGTCAAAGTACACGTTAGTCAGCCTGAACAAGGCACTAGATAATATCTGGAAATAATGAGTATTTAAAAACTGGGGCTCATTCACAATTATTATCCTAACTCCGAATTTTTGCCAAAACCATCAGAAGCAGCAAGCAGGCATGCAGGATGGAGCTGTGCCTTGGCGCTGACCTCACACAGGCAGGCAGGCAGGGATGGGCTGCTTGGAAGACCCAGGGGGAGAAACACAAAGGAAAAAGCACAGCAAAGGCACAATAAGGAGTAATGGATTAGAGAGGGGAGGAGGAGAAAGAGGGAGGCATCTGAAGGAAAACAGTCAGAAAGGAAGAAAGCCCCAAATAAAAAGGAAGGACTGAAGCAGAGACGGGGAAGGGAGGTGCCACTCACAGGGAGGCATGTGCTGGCATCTCAGTACTGAGGAGCATGTGAGTTTGGTAACTGCCATAAAAATAAATCACTGAATGAATTTTTTCTTGGTACCAGATGTGAGTAATTTATTGTTCTGCAAAGGGCTCACACTGACTAGAGTATGGGGAATGTGGTGGTGGTGGAGGGGATCGAGAATGAGCAAGGGCAAGCACACAAGCTTAAGGAAGAGGGGTATCCCATGGCTCTGAATTCAAACTGGAGAATCAAAATTAAACCAGAGATCATTAAATCACTCGAGCAAAACCCCCAAATTAGTATATTTACCAAGTCAACTGTCCATATACCTGAATAGAAAGACCAAGTAATCATTAAGAGAAAAAGTCACTGGGAATGATTCTAATGCACCTTCTGTGTGTAGCAGCGAAGAACTGAGCTTAACTAGTGGCGTATACCACTGGCAGCAACTACATACACAAGAGATGTCTTCTCCCTCTGACTGAATGCAAAGCTATAAACAAGTATATCCACCTAATGATGACATTCCCATTATGGGAATGGAAATAAAAGGCTGGTTTTCTCTTGTTTTGTTTTTCGAGACAGGGTATCTCTGTGTAGTTTTGGTGCCTGTCCTGGATCTCGCTCTGTAGCCCAGGCTGGCCTCGAACTCACAGAGATCTGCCTGGCTCTGCCTCCTGAGTGCTGGGATTAAAGGCATGTGCCACCACCGCCCAGCAGAAATATGGCTTTTGAAACCACCTCTTGGTCTAGAGAGATGACTTAGTGGCTTGCTGCCAAGCCTGACAAACCAAGTTCGATCCCTGGGTCTCCACATAGTGGAAGGAGAGAGTCGATTCCCCAAAGTCGCCCTCTGACCTACACATGCATGCCATAGAGTCTCTGAATCCAGGGGCCTCATTCTTTGACATGGTGTGTGTTTGTTTTTGCAACAGCGTGTCTTAGGAATTCTGCTGTGGGTGGTATCACTACTGTACTCCCACACACAGTCATACTTTTGCAAACTGTAATCCAAACAGCAGCAGCTATCAGCAAATGCCATTTTCTCCAGAGTGGAAGCCTTAAAACTTGAGAAAATAATCACCAGAAATTTCTGAAATAAAAGAGTCTGTTAGCTGAAGTGGTTTATTATTAGTTTTAAATACACTTTATTGGGCGGTGGTGGCACACACCTTTAATCCCAGCACTAGGAAGGCAGAGGAGAGGCAGGTGGTTTGCTGTGTTCGTGGCAGCCTGGTCTACAAAGTGAGTTCCAGGACAGCCAGGGCTACAGAGAGAAAACCTGTCTCGAAAAACAAACAAACAAACAAACAAATAAAACAAACAAACAAACAAAACGCACACGCACGCACACGTGCCCTTCATAAAGGCACCTGTCACCAAGCCTGATGCCCCGAGTTTGACCCCTGGGACCCCCCACAGTGGAAGGAGAAACAGTCTTCTAATCTCCACAAGCACAGGTACAGACCTACACAAAATAAGCCTAATAAATTTATTTTAAAAAGCTTTGCTCAGAAAGAACTATAAGCATCAGTCAGTACCACAAATGGCCTAAAAGGTGCAGCAAACGGTTCAAACATTCCCTGTAAATCTGCTAAACAGTGTAAGACTGGTTTTCTCATTTTCCCCCTTAAACATAGAATCTGCTGAGTATAAAACGCGAACTCCGGCCCTTTGGAGTCAGAAACATTGTCTATTTGTCTCTGAGAACTGCAAAATTAGTACTGTGTCCGACCAGCAAAGCAGCACAGGTCCCATCAGATCACACTGTACTGAACCAAGAGCCAGCTTAAGCTTTCTTTCATTCTTTTTTATTTTTATTTACTTCACATCCATTGGTGTTTTGCCTACATGTATGTCTGTGTGAGCATGTTGGATTCCCTGGAACTGGACTTACAGACAGTTCTGAGCTGCCATGTGGGTGCTGGGAATTGAACCCACGCCCTCTGGAAGAGCAGCCAGTGCTCTTAACTGCGGAGCCATCTCTCCAGTCCAGCTTAAGTTTTCAAAAGACTTGTTTACTAGATTTGTATTTTTAATGATGGGTGGATACTTCGAAGGTCTTTCTCAAACAGTACTGTAGCCCAAGTGGAATCTCAACCCTGGAGATGTAGTACTTGGCTTGAAAACTAGAGACAAGAAA
>CABHPQ010134761.1:0-10067 GCA_902168405.1 Peromyscus aztecus
CTTTCAGTGAACACGATGTCCTGGGGTGAGCATCTAGCTTGCTAAGGCCTTCCAGAGTGGGCACTCAGGGGTATGCCCATCATTTCTCTTGTATGATTGGAGCCCAATATTACATTGTATTTATTGTCCATTAAAATTGAGTGTCTGGCCCCAAAGGGATGGGAATTCCGTTCCTTCCTCTTCCCTCCCCCCTTTCCTTACTCTCGTCCTCCTCCTCCCACTTCCCCACTCTTCTCTCTTTCTGATTGGATCTCATGTATGCCAGGCTAGCCTGGAACTCACGATGTCTCTGAGGATGCCTGTGAACTCCTGATTGTCTGCCTTCTGCTAGGATCATGGGTGTGTGTTACCAGGCCTGTATGAAAGTCTAATTTGAGGATGGGGTTTCAGATTTACCGAATAAAAACAATTGAATTTTTCTTTCTTCTTTTACAAGTCAGGGTTGGTCTTGCAATGTACCAAGCCAGCTCTTGGTCTCCCCGACTCTGCCTCTTAATTGCAGTGTGCACCATCATCATACCTCATTCCAAAATACAGATGTAGCCAGTTCTAGTCCGAGGTCGTGTTTATACACAGGAAATACATGTTAAAGTCCCAAGAATGGTGGAGCTGTGGCTTGGTAGCTGTGTGTCTCCACACAGAGTTTGTTAATGGCACCAGAGCTAGAAACAAGCGGGGGAACCACTGGTTTTACCCGGAGAGGCTAAGTCTGTCCCAGTTATACAGACTCCGGGGTGAGTCCAGAGCTAGAGCCAGGACACGGGGCACAGTACCTCTCTCAGGACATTGTGCCTAGGGTGGGGTGGGGTGGTACTTACCGCTCTTCCAGAGGACCTGGGTTTGGTTCCCACCACCCACATTATGGCTCACAACCACCCAAAACTCCAGCCACAGTGGACCCAGTGCCCTCTTTTGATCTCCTCAGGTGCAAGGTGTGCCTGTGGTCCGCATTCATACGTGCAGACGAAACACTCCTACAGTCAACATTTGAAAGAAAATCTGTAACTCCAGATCCAGGGCATCCAGTACCACCTCCTCACTTCCACGGGCATGAATGTGGCGCACAGACACACACACAAGGGAACACCCGTACCCATGAAGGAAAAAAAAAAAAACAAACTAAAATTTTTTAAAGAAAGAAAGGCAATCCTGAAAATGAACGTGTTTTTGTCTGCTACTAGGAAAACCGTATTTCAGAGCCCCTGACCTTTTCTCATAACCTGGATGGTTAATTCATATTAAGCCCTACCAGCTGCCAGGTCAAAGCATAATAAAATTGGTTGCCAAGAGACAGAAAAGTCTGTTCAATGTTGTTTGCTGCCGATCGTCCCACCGCACGGGTGGATGGGAGATCTTCTGGGTGTTGCTGTGCGCTAATCTACGATGTATTTCTATCACTCGAGGCAAAGACAAGGCATCAATCTCCTGGTTAAACATAATAGAGCACTTTAATTTTTGCGGTAGCCTCGCCTGAGGAAGAGAGATGTACAGCTCTAGTCTGTGCAGATGCATAGATAGAAATCTCTTCCTTGGGGCTGGGGATGACGCTTGCTCGGCACGGGCCTGCCTGGTATGCCAAGCTTCTTTCTGCTCCTCTGGGTTACCGAAGAATTGTGTGTTTGTTTGAGACAGCCTCCTGTAGCTCAGGATGGCATGAACTTACTCTGTAGCTGAGGATGACCTTCGATTTGGGATCCAATGCCTGCCACTCCCAAGTGCTGTGGTTACAGGCCTGAAACCCTGTTCTTGGTTTTTATGTGGCACTGGGGATGGAACCCAGGGTTTCATGTATACCAGGCAAGCACTTTACCAACTGAACTACCTCCTGTGTCCTATGTAAAAAATTAAAAATATCACAATAGAAGAAATAGGGAAAAATAATCTAAAAATATTAACCCATAGTTGTGGGTGGGGTTTCTTTATTTCTAGCTGCGTGTGTTAATTTTCATTCCACATCTTTTTTTATTTGTTTGTTTTCTAGACAAAGTTTCCCTGTACAGCCCTGGCTGCCTGGAACTTACTGTGTAGACCAGGCTGGCCTTGAACTCAGAGATCTGCCTGCCTCTCTGCCTTCTGAGTGCAGGGATCAAAGACGCGCGCCACCACTGCCCGCGTCCTTCTATATCTTCCTTCTATATCTATATCTATAATACTGTATATTACTTATACAATAGTGATGGCCAGAAAGAGCGAGCACAGCTGCTTGGCAGCCACTGGAAAGAGCCTGAGAGGAGGCAGGCTGGCCAATCAGTCTACTGGTTGTTCTGAGTTAAGCTTATCTTAGTAGAGACCAGGTTAACCCTTCACTAATCCTCTTTACTCTGTATGAGAACATAAAGTAGATTGTGGCGTCTTTTGGTGAGCCGACTCATCTCTGTGTCCCGGGGCACGTGCTTGAGAGTGAAAGGCCCAGCACTGCCAGGAATCAGTGGGATGCTTTTAGTCTCCATGTTGCTGATAATCAGTTATTGGACACCATACTAGCAGCTTTCAACAGGGGTCATCACCCCCATGCCTGCCAGGGGATTTTAGCAACTGTCTCTCTGTCTGTCGGAGGCAGGGTCTTTTATAGTCCCAGGCTGGTCTCACGCTCACTCTGTAGCCCAGGCTGGCCTTGAACTTGCCTCTGCCTCCGAAGTGCTAGGATTCTAGAGACATTTTTGGGTGCCACAGAAATGGACAGCTACTACTGGTGTTTCGTGGGCCACTGGCCAGAGATGCTGCTAAACAACCAGTGTACAGGAAACAGTGGATTCGCTTGGCCAAAATGTAGACAGTGGTGAGGCTGAGAAACCCTGCCTCAAAATCACGGAGCCTCTTTGGCTTGCAGTTTCCTGAGTGAGACCGCTCCTCCATTGTGAAAAGTTAACTGTATCTAATTTTGCCAACCTTTCCCTTACCTCAAGTCTCATATGTTAAGTATGGGGTTAAGGTTCACATCTATTCATGCAGTGGTTTGAAAAAGAATGGCTCCATAGGCTCATATGTTTGAATCTTTAGTCATTAGGGAGTGGCACTGTTTGAGAAGGATTAGCAGGATTAGGGGTGTGGCCTTGTTGTTGAAGGAAGTGTGTCACTGGAGGTGGACTTTGAGGTTTCAAAAGTCCATGCCAGCCCAGGCTCCTTTGTCTGTCTGTCTGTCTCTCTCTCTCTTTCTCTCTCTCTCTCTCTCTCTCTCTCTCTCTCTCTCTGGATCAATATGTAACTCTCAGCTTCTGCTCCAGTACCATACGTGCCACCACGCTCCCCACCATGATGATAATGGGCTAAACCTCTGAAACTGTAAGCCAGCCCCCAGTTAAATGCTTTCCTTCGTAAGAGTTGCCATGGTGACGGTGTCTCTTCACAGCCACGGAACACTGACTAAGACAATGCATATACTGTTGCTGCTGAGCAGTGGGGTCTGAGAACCCTGCCCTCAGGGACTAAGGACACCCGCCCTTGTTGAGAACAAGGTTGACTTCATGAGAAGGGTAGACCTGATCTGTGTGACCCCAAAAGGGCATTTAATCCACTGGTGACAAGGACCTGGAATCCGGGCTTCCTGAATTCCCGGCAGACACCTATAACTTTGTGCCACAGATGCCAAGGAAATACCGAGACTGGGCAGTGTCTTCACTCACTGCCTCCTGAGAGCTGTCCTGCACTTGAGAGTCAGGGATGGAGCCCGTCTACCTCTGCCGCTCATTGTCCGCCCATAGGGAAACCTCATTGGTTACACTGACAGGCTTGTGTAACTTTGGATCTGGTGGGAGGGGGCCTTGGAAATCATGTGGTTTCCCCTCAGTCTCCTAGGTCTGGAGCTAGGTACCATACCATCGGGTGGTTGACATCCGGGAGGGTTCCAGGAGAACTTCCTGCCGTCCCTAGGCTGATATTTCTTCATTGTACCCAGCAGTGAAGTAGGCTGTCCAAAACCATGCTGTTTCAGTGTTCAGAGGAAGTGGTGTGTATGAAGTGGTGTGTATTTATTTATTTAGAGACGGACTATCCCGTGCTCCTGACTATCCTTGAAATCCCTGTATAGCAAAGGGTGAACTCGAACTTTTGGTTCTCCTGCCTTTATTCCTGGGCATGCTGGAAACTGAACTTAGAACTTCATGCAAGCTAGGCAAGTACTCTGCCAACAGGGCTGCCTTGCCAAAGCCTGAGAGTGACCTTCAGATGGAATTTTACTAACCACTAAGGCATCTTCCTTGAAGCTGTCTGAAATGACCAAGTACATTATGGTCTTGATTTACATTAAAGCTGCCCAGGAGACTTCCAGTGTCTGTCATGATGGTTCCATTGGTCCTTCATGGTGAATTTTCTGCCAGCCCACAGAGGCCTTCTGTTAAGAGTTGTCTCTGCCCACTTCATGCTGGCCATGTGTGCCTGTCTCCATAACATTTATTGCTATTTGAAATCGCTTTATCTTTGTTTATCTTGCTTTTGGCCCGTCTCTTCTCACTAACAAGTGCTCTCTGTGAGCACAGCTCTCCCTCTGGGCGGCTATGGCTACCTAGAAAACACTTAGAAGATGGTGAGTGCTAAGTTAATAGTGAACAGGCGGATAAGTGAACAGGTAGCTAGAGAAGCCTGCGTCCCTTTTCCTCCACTACCTCTGATTTGATTTGATGCTTATGTGTGAGTGCCTGCGTGGATGTCTGCACCACTTGTGTGCCTGGTGCCCTCAGAGGCTGGAAGAAGGTGTCAGATCTCCTGGATCTGGTGCTAAAGGTGGTTGTAAGCCCACCTGTGGGTACTGAGATTCAAACCTAGGACCTCTGCAAGACCAACACGTGCTCTTAGCCACTGAGACATCTCTATAGTGCCTGAATTTTATTTTAAAAACTAAATCCAGAATACCAGTTAATTAGGACATAGAAAATGGAACTGTTTTGTGTGTTTTTTGTTTGTTTGTTTGTTTTTTCTGTGTGTGTTTTTCAAGACAGGGTTTCACATGTAGCCCTGGCTGTCCTGGAACTCACTCTGTAGACCAGGCTGGCCTGGAACTCACAGAGATCCACCTGCCTCTGCCTCCCAAGTGCTGGAATTAAAGGCATGCACCACCACTGCCTTGCACAAAATGGAACTATTAAACAGGCTGTTTTTGCTGGGCAGGGGTGGCACACGCCCTTAATCATTCAGCATTCGGGAGGAAGAAGCAGGTGGATCTCTGTGAGTTCGAGGTCAGCCTGGTCTACAGAGCAAGATCCAGGACAGCCAGGGCTACACAGAGAAACCCTGTCTTGAAAAACTAAAAAAAAACAAAAAACAAACAAACAAAAAACAAACCTAAACCAAACAAACAAACAAACCCAGCAAATGTTCTTAATCACTGAACTGTCTCTCCACCCCAAGGGCATCAGGTTTTCTTTAAAATACTGCCCAGCCAGGTCGGAGACCCAGTGATGTGCTCCTCTATGCTGAGGTACTAAACTAAGGCTCAGCGAATGCAAGCCAGGGACTTGGAGCCCCGACTCTGCATCATTCAGAAAGCAGTAAGCAAGATTTTCAGGGCAGAGGCGGCACACCCAGCCTCAAAAGTTGTTGGCTCACTTCATTTTGCTCTGTTTCCTTGTAACTAACCGAGCTGGTGTCAAACAGGAAGCCCACAGGCACAGCTTTCCTTTCTGGTCCACGGTGTCCTGTGAATTACGTGTTAGATGCGGGGCTGCAGAGTCAATCCCTCCATGACAGTGAAAACTGAACTGTTCGTCTGACCACAGCAATGTGAACAGCACCTGAGAAGGTGCTAGAGAGGCAAATTCACAGCCCTACCCCAGACCCACTGGATCTGAAGCTGGTGAGCCCAGAGCCTGTGTTTCAGAACCACCGTGGCAATCCCGGTGCCCACAAAGCTGAAGAAGCACTCACTGTCTGTGGTTCATAGCCCGCTCTTTCCTTAACACTGCCGACCTTGGCTTTTGCAGTTGGTGACTCACGAGCATGGAGGGCCCAGCCTATTAAGTAAGCCATCTGGTTTGCTTAGGAATGTGTATTCAAAACCTGAGGTGTTGTTAGGACTTTTCCTCGGAATACCACACAAGGTGGAGAACAGAGCAATCCTGCCCAGCACCTGCTCTGGGCGAGGCACTGGACTCGGAGTGCTTATTTGCTATTTTGTTCTCAAAGCCATCCTATCCTGCCAGGTCCATACTCTGATCCGTTTCACAGACTCGGGACCTGGGGATGATGGAGGCTGAACATGGCCTTCACCTACAGACTTCTCACCTAGTCGTGCCTCTGCATTTGGCTCTCCATTGCTTCCCTAGTTCAGTGGCTGTCCAACTGTATGCAGCACCAGGGAGCGGTGCAAGCCGGTAAAAGATGCAGGTTCTCTGGGTCTCCCTGGAAGGGATCCTAATTCAGAAGCCCAGGTGGGGCTCAGAGCTTGGGGTTTTCGTCAAAGCCCCAGAAGAGTCTGCCCGTGGACACCAGACCATCCTTGGGAAAATCCTGACTGGAGCTGCCTCCTGCCCTAGTTGGTTGGAACAGACCATCCTCAAGGCCTCTTGAGGTTTGGTGGTTTCTGTTTTGTGCTCACAGGTCTTGGGTGCTGACTGGGAGAAATATGAGAACAAATAAAAGACCGTTTTTGCGGCGAAGAGAAGTCTCAGCTGCCTGGATGCTTCTGCGGCTCGGCTGCCTCTTCAGGGCTGCCAGGCCCTGTGTTGGTTTTGAGTAACTTGTGATCTTTTCTGTTACTTCCCCCGCCCCGCCTCCCCCTCCAGTTGTGTAACTTCTCGTCTGGCAACCTGGTCCTTGTGCTTGTGGGGAGCTCAGATGTGAGCAACTTCCTCCGAGCTGCAGTTAACATCCATGGAATGGTGAATTGTTTCAGCTTTGAGGTCAGAAATGGGTTCCCTGCGCTCCGTGATAAGAGCCCTTATTTTTCAGATGGGATTGACAGGGCGAGTCATTTGGCGGCCCAGTGGGACACTAAATGACTTGGCACGGCTATGAAGGAGGAAAGGAAGACACACGTGGAAAACAGACTTCCTTCAGGGGTGGTGCCTGGCGGCCTTTGTGGGTCCATCTGAAAGTTTAGGAACTGTTACTACAATGAATACCCCCAAGGCAGTGCTGGGGACATGCCCGGTCCATAAAGTGCTTACTTCACAGGCATAAGAACCTGAGTTCAATCCCCGGAACCACATTAAAAGCCAGGCATGTGGTGGCGCACACCTTTAATACCAGCACTTGGGAGGCAGAGGCAGGCGGGTCTCTGTGCGTTCGAGGCCAGCCTAGTTTATAGCGTGAGTTCCGAGACGGCCAGGGCTGTTACACAGAGAAACCCTGTCTCAACAAACAAAGCCAGGTGTAGTGGTGTGTGTAATAATCCCAGCACTGAGGAAACAGAGAGAGGTTTGCTGGCCACCCTACTCTTGAGTCAAACCTTCAAGCGGCAAGTCAGTGAGAGACACTGTCTCATCTAAAAACAAGGGGCTGGGGAGATGGTTCAGAGGGTAAAGGTGTCTGCTGCCAAGCCTGGCCACCTGAGTTTGGTCCCTGAGTCTTCCATGGTGGAAGAGGAGAGCCAATCTAAAGCTGTCCTCTTCCTCCACCTGGAGGCCTTGGTGTGGGCAACCACATAGACACATGCATACAAAAGAGATCAATGAGAATGTAGTAAGCTGAAAATAAAACCCAGGTGGACCACTCTTGAAAAACAGTACATGCGCGCGCACACACACACACACACACACACACACACACACACACACACACACACACACGAGACCTCAACGCTCTCACAGTGGAAAAGGGAAACTCGTATGAAAACAGAGTAGTCACTAGCCCTTGTGGAGGACGGTGGTTAATGATGTTGAACTATTACAAATTTTAAAAAGATGTATTTGTTTTTAATGAGTGTGTGCCTGCATGTACGTCCGTGTACCATGTGTGCCTTTGGAGGCCAGAAAAGGTTGTTGGATCCCCTGGAATTGGAGTTACAGATGGTTGTGAGTCACCATGTGAGTGCTGGGAACTTAACCCAGGTCTTCTGCAAGGCCAGCCAGTGCTTTTAGTCACTGAGCCATCTCTCCAGGCCCCAACTATTAAATTTTTAAGTGTGTCTTAATCCTGACACAAATTGTGCAGGACAGAAATGGAGAAAATTTCTTAAGAAACCAGCATTGGCAGGTGTGATGATGCACGCCTTTAATCCCAGTACTTGGGAGGTAGAGGCAGGTGGATCTCTGTGAATCTGAGGCCAGCCTGGTCTATAGAGTGAATTCCAGGCCATCTAGGGCTGTATAGTGAGATCCTGTCTCAAAAAGAAAGAAAAAGAAGCCGCAGCCTTGCTTCCAGGAAGGCATTTGTGCCTAGAGGCTGTTGCCTGCTTCTTGCTAAGAACGCTTCATCAGTCAACGTTAGAGCTAGTCGCATGGGGCACAGCTGGAGCCGCAGCTACCATATGTATGAGGAATTATGGAAACATTGCCTCATCTCCTCTTCAGCAGCCTTTCAAAGCAGTAGCCAGCCTTGGTTTTACGGTTGAGAAGATCCAGGCCAGGAACACGGTTTCCAGGACTGTGAGCCTTTCAGTGCCTTAACTCCGATGGTCTCAGGCAAACTGGGAGAGTTAGTCACCATGCCAGCAACCTCCTGACTCACAGGTGACTGTAAGGAAGTAAGCCTACAGGGTTCTGTGCACTCACACAGGTGATCGGTGCGATGAAGCTTGCCAACCTCCCCGCAGCCAAGACTCCTGGGACAGGTGTCGGCGCCCTTTTCCTGCGGGGCCCCACACTGCCCAGTCTCCTGGGCTGTTTGGTGTCCCTGTGCCGCATCACGCAGGAACAGCACGCTGGAGGGTGGCAGAGCTTGTTCTCAAAGGCACACTGATGGCTGTGCGGAGGGACAGCTGGCTGATTGACAGCATGGGCGGGCAGGGAAAAGGAAATACAAACTAATAAAAGACAGGGAAAGCAATAGAGTCCCCAGGAGCCGTTTATTACAGAGGCAAATTAGCTTTTGTGGCCATGGCTATCACTAATCCTATACCCCGTGCCAAACAGCTTCTTAAAAAAAAAAAAACATTATTTCTTTATTTGTGTGTGTGTGTGTGTGTGTGTGTGTGTGTGTGTGCTGGCTCTTTTGCACCATAGTACATGTATGAAAAAGTGGATTTTCTTCTTCCTTCGTGTGGTTTCCAGGGATCAAACGCAGGTCTTCAGTCTTGGCGGCCATACCCAGTGAGCTGTCTTGTGTCCCCACAAACAGCTTTAAGTACTGTCTAGGCATTGCATAATTCAGTCCTTCTCACACAGTCCTATTCATTTTCCCGTTTCACAGATGGAACAGTGAGACAGAAAGGCTGGGTAATTTTCTCAGAGCTCCTTAGCTGGAGTGCTAAGTTTGCCCGTCAAAGCCAGACAGTCAGTCTTTCCCCAGAGCCCAGGTCCTCGATGTCTTATGTTAGGGTAGGTACTCAATCCTGGAGACACAGTGTGGCCAGTTCAGGATGTCTATTGTGACGTCCTAAATCATTCAAGAAAGACAACTACATTTTATTTTGCATTAATTAAATTTATGTCAAGACTACATACAAATATTGTTCTATAAGGCTTATTATTATTACTATTATTATATGATTATTTGGTTTTTCTCGACAGGGTTTCCCCCTGTGTAGCCCTGGCTGTCCTGGAACTGAGTCTGTAGACCAGGCTGGCCTCGAACTCACAGACCCGCCGGCCTCTGCCTCCTGAGTGCTGGGATTAAAGGTGTGTACCACCCCCGCCTGGTGAGGCTTATGATTAAAACAAAACAAAAGCAACAACAACGACAACAAGCAGAAGCAGCAGCAGCAGCAGCAGGCTCTCCACCCCAGCCGTTTCCAGCTCCTCCGCTGCCTCTCGGTTTGCTGACTCAGCTGGTCCTCACACACCTAGACTCTAAATGACACACATATTTCCGTGGCCATTTTTTTTTCATGTTTAGATCTCGTCTCTTGTCACTCTATTGTGAAATAAGAGTGATTAGTTATTTTCCCCAACACCTCTCCCACACATGTGCAACTCTGCCCCTTTCCTCTCACAGACGACAGTCCCATTAGAATTTTTGGCGGGGGTGGGGGGGGG
>CABHPQ010134764.1:0-21260 GCA_902168405.1 Peromyscus aztecus
ACCATCCTAACTTATTTGAAATAATGTCAGCAAAATAAGGTGCATTTCTGGCATCACAAATTACAATTCTGCCCAAAATCTTTCATTGAACCCCTGTCTCTATGGTTCATATAACTAAATGTTGTTCCAGCGTTTGTGTTATTATTAGGATATTACTTTTGACGATAGAATTTTATAGAGACGGGGGCCTGGTTGTAACATCAGCACCCACATTCTCTATCTTGGCTCTTGTGCAAATATCACTGTTTGCAAACCTAATACACTCTTGCCAACTTCGAGCCAAATTCATATTGAAGAGGCAGTTGAAGCTTAGAGAAGAAAGCAGATAGTCACACTTTGTAAAAAATCCTATTTGAAGCCTGAGAGCACAGAAATGAGACAATCCCGAAAAATGAAACACGAGACTCAGGAGATGGCTGGAGACTTTCTAGGCTGTGACTGCTTTGTTTGGAGCTTTTCTTCGGTGGAAACAAGATTCTCCGATATACTGGGACTAAAATCGCCATGTTGTCCCTGCTGAATATGCTTTCTTCTGATTTGGTCAAGGAGTTCTGTGAGGACTGGTTTGTTTTCACTGTAGAATCAAACATGGTAGAAATAGATTCTGCTCATGATACAATTGGTCTATGAAGTTACCATCACAGTCAAGTCCAGATTGTTGATGTATATGTATGTGAGCCTGACCTTAGAGTGAAAATTAAGGAAGGTGTACAGAGCTGAGAAATTCAGTGGTAAAATTTCAGCCATCCATTCATTCTAAATATTCAAATTTCTGGCAATTAACTAGCAAGTTTATTTTTTCTCCTTTTGAATACTGAGCCTGGATGAGATATCTTATTTATTTATTTTTTCGGTGTTACAAGATAAACAATATAGCAAATATTGGCTTGAAAATCCTTTGAGGTTTTTTATTTTATTTTATAATTTAATTTAATTTTACATATCAGCCACGGATTCCCTTGTTCTCCCCCCTCCCGGGTCCCCCTTCCCCCCAGCCCATCCCCCATTCCCATCGCCTCCATGGCAAAGACTCCCCTGAGGATTGAGTTCAAATTGAGTGATTATAATGGCTTTCTTTTTTTCTTTTTTCTCTCTCTCTTTATTTCTTTTTGAGACAGAGTCTCTCTGTATAGCCCTGGCTGCCCTGGAATTTGATATGCAGAGTAGATTAGCCTCAAACCCATAGTGATCTACCTACCTCTGCCTCCCAAGTGATGGGATTAAAGATATACGCCTCCAGTCCCATAGACATTGCAAAATTTTAAAGATGGTTAATGTGGTGGTGTGAATAGGTACGAACAGCCACCATTGATGTATGTGTTTGAATGCTTGCCTATAGAGAGTGGCACTATTAAGAGGTGTGACCTTGTTGGAGGAAATGTGTCACTGTGATGGCAGACTTTAAGGGCTCATATATGCTTCTGCTATAGCCAGTGTGATAGTTTACTTCCTGTTATCTTCGGATCAAGATATGGAACTCTTAGCTCCTTCTCCAGCACTATGTCTGCCTGCCTGCATGCTGCCGTACTTCTCGCCATGATGATAATCGACTAAACCTCTGAAACTGCAAGTCAGCCTCAATTAAATGTTTTCCTTTATAAGAGTTGCCATGGTCATGATGTTACTTCACAGCAATAGAAGCTCCAACCAAGACAGTTAAATAATATATTTTAATACTTAGCCAAAATTCTTGGCATAGTTGATGTTCCCATCCAATAACAATTGTGATAAAATTGGTACAGAAATCTTCAAACTAAATCTATTATTAGCATATATGACCAACAAAATCTGTCAGTTTGTACAGTTTCCAATTGTTGGCTGTGCTATGTAAGTGGAGAACTGAGATATTTAAAAAGATATTTTTATGACTTAGGTATGATAATTGTTTTCTTCTCTAAAAATAAATTTTGTTTATGTAACAGTCACAATAGAGCCTTCCCCAAACAAGAAGTGATCCAAAAGAACATCATTAAGGAAACTCAGCAAGGCCTCCAAATTAGAGAGGAATTTATAAATAGCGAAGCATTACTTAGCTTTATGACAATTATTTTCCCATAGTACATTATATAGGACCTACTAGTTTTGCCCTTAAGAGAAACTACATTCTATATAGAAGGGTCCTACCTTTAGCTGGTGTTCCAACTGTCGGGTTGCTAAGACTTGTTACAGCCTCAGTGCCTGGCGTTGTGACAGATGATTTTGTTGTAGAATTTTCTGGCAGTGATGGAGTAGATTTATTTTGAACATCTGAAAAAAGACATACTTAAGTTATTTCATTAATATTTATCTTTTCAATCAACAGACTAATATAGTCAACTATAGTAAACTAACATAATTGAGCGTGAATGTATTCTCATCTATCTATCATCTCTCTATCTCTCTATCATCGATCATCTGTCTATCATTTACATACCTATCACATATATATGTGTGATGTTTACTGTGATATGGTATATATGATATCATATATATTATCTTAACCCAATTAGTAGAGATTAGATTTGGGACCAATTTACAAGTTGTAGTCAATTGATCTTAGTTTAGTACTTGTCCCCAGGTCCATCTACTTCTCACAATGGTGTGAATTCTTCTAGGTGATGGGCAGAGTTGTCTGTATTTCTAGAGCTACGTAATGGCTGAGATGACAAATGAGGAATGCATAATGTTATATTTGAAATTTTACACTATTTTTTACTATAACTAATTCCACTAGAGAAAATAACGAAATGTGTGTTCTCTGGCAGTAGGTATTTTGCTATATATTTTAATAGCACACTAAAGTCATTCGTTACTAAAATGTCAATATTTGTATATACATCCTTGATTCTTTTCTTTTTCTCCCGTATAAAATATTTTTTATTTTGTGTTCTCTATATGTAAAGTATAAATTAATGTGATATATAATCTATTACTTGTCATTTATATAAAATACATTTATAGACCATATAATTTATAGTTTGTATGTATTTATTACATATACATATATTTATTGTATATCTTATACACATAAATATTATATTTGTTATAGTTTATGCTTTATGTTTTATTTTTTAAATATTCACTTTATCATATATGTTTGCAAATGCAAGAGAGTAAGACCTTACCAAGAAAGACAATAAACTTTAAAGAAATTAAACAATTGTGATAGTTTAAGTCTGGGGCCACCATAAATCCATATTTTCAAATTGCTTATTTCTCTAAATTGTGCTTATGCTTGGGAAACCAAAGTTATGGAAATGCAGGGAATGAATTTTAGCCCACTTCTTTTGTAATGATAATCCTTTAACACATGTGAAGGAACTAGTCTATAGCAGGCAGAACCAGGGAGGTTAACACTGCTTTATCATGTTTCCAAAGTGAAATATATAAGGCTTAATTAATAGTCTATGATGAAATTAGTTCCTAACACGATTATAATTTACTGGCATGTATATAAAGTTTTGACCCTTTATTTTATAAGTCTATTCTCTGGACTTCCCCACCCCACCCCACCCCTGTGTGTGTGTGTGTGTGTGTGTGTGTGTGTGTGTGTGTGTGTGTGTACGCGCGCCTCTTCCGCCGGAAGTGTAATTAATTGTTCTTCATTCAAAACAACTGCAGGGCAACAGTCTCTCCACAGAAGTGAGACTGTGGGCACATGGCATAAATGCAGTAAATAAATGTCTGTGTAGAGAAATCAACCCTCTGAGGAAGGCATTGCTCTGTCTTGCCTTGGTTTGTCCAGTGTATAGAGTAGATTATGTAAAGCTGATGGACTTAGAGCAATGAGGACTTAGGTTCATATCCTGAACTAGATAGGTCCCAGCAGTAAATGTGCATCAGTACGGAATCTCAAATTCACTTTGTATTTAAAACTTTCTTTGAGTCAGAGACAAAGTAATATTTGGCACGTCAGGGAAATGCAGTCTCTGATGTCCGGAGGCAGATGTATTTGCTGTTCATTTCACAGCCCTGAGGTGCTCAAAAGTGTTAGCTCTTAGCGCTGACTCTGTTTATGGACCCAGTAAATGGAAAGTGCTTGATGCAACAGGGAAGTGTTTAGCACGTACAGAAAAGAGCTCTGTTTTCACAGGCTTTATGGAAATCAAGTCAAAAGCTTTTTCTTCTCTGGAGGTAGATTCGAGGCCTTTTGTTTGGCCTTTCCACCTCCAGGATTCAGCAGGGAGCTGAACGTGTCCGGATGGGGTTGGCCCCTCTCGCGGCCATTTTGGTGTAGCTGTTTATCTCTTGTTTAGCCTTTCATTTCATGATCTAGTAGGATTTCTAAATTTAATTTGAAGTGGATAAATTATTCAAAGACAAATGAGTATACCACTTAGACTACTAAATTTACTAGTAAAAAGCTTGGATGAGCCCTGTATGTAGACTTTGTAAATGGGAACAATCTGAATTTCCAAACACCACCACCATCTCCAGAGATATTTCTTGCCTCACTCCCTTCCTTACTCAACAAACATAGAATGACTGTTTATATAAAAATCATGATCTGATACAGTAAAAGGCTCTGTTATATCCCTTCTGACGTCAACCTCAAACACCTCTTAGTCTGGTGGGGATCATAATAACAGTGGACAGCAAACAACAGGACATCACTGTGGGCTATAAGATTGTGTTCTACAAATGCTGGTGGTGAAAAAAAAATAAGGACTTGTTTGTTTGTTGCTTATTGAGAAAGGGTTACCCAGTAATGTTAATTCTTTTTAAAAAGTCCTTTGTAGAATATTTGTCAAAAGAAAAAGAAAAAAAAGCTGAATGTGCAGGAAGCATCTCAAGTGACTACCTTGGTCAAACCTCAGGATGGAGTCCTTTTTGTATCCTAAAGTAGTACGACTTTGAATTTTCTTGCTTAGAAAATGAATTTATTAAAGGTTGTTTCCAAAGACCATAGTGCCAACTGGTAGAAAACTCAGCTTGTTAGCATTTCCACGATCTTTATTGTATAATGTTAAGGTTTAGCTATTTCCTCTGAATTGAAACAGTCCCTCCAGGATTAGGGGCAGGGGTGGTGGTGGTCCTGAGCTTGGAGGTAAACACCAAGTCCCATGTCTGGGAAAGTGGGTCCTGGAAGATCCGAAGGAATGAACTGCTGGGAGAGGCCATTGAGCAGCCTAGCTGCTGGGGGCGGGGCAGGGGCGATTCTCTGAGTGTGGAGCTGCCTGCAACTTTTGTAGAGACCTCCAGGGTTTCAGGTTTCCTAAGCCATCTTCACTGTGGGGCAACTGCTATTTTCTTCTTTCCTTTCCTTTCCTTTCCTTTCCTTTCCTTTCCTTTCCTTTCCTTTCCTTTCCTTTCCTTTCCTTTCCTTTCCTTTTCCTTTTCCTTTTCCTTTCTCTTGCTCTCCCTCCCTCCTTCCCTCTTCCTTCCTTTCTTTTTTTATCATCCTTATTCCTCTAAGTAACTCCTCATCAGTATTTCTGTTAGTAACCCCAGTAAAAATTCATATTAGTTGGACTTTGTTCTGTCATGGGTTCCCTTTCTGGAATGTATAGATGTATGTGTGTGTGTGTGGGGGGGGGGTGTCTCTCTGGGAAAAGTCTGTCATACAACAAGAGGATATCTATCTTTGTTCCTAGCTCCACTGTGATATTTAAGTACATGGAGTGCACGTGTTCTCTCACCTGTCTCTGAGAAAGTACTTACTTCACTATTTTTATCTACCAGCAAAAGTTCAGAGGGAAGGTTTAAACCCTTGAGGGAAGATGATCTTTTCTGAGCTGGACAATAACAGATCATCAGTTTCATTGTAACCCCACCCCCTTTAATTAGTAATAGGATCCCTTGTCTTTTGACATAAGAGACATCACTGATTCACTGCCAACTAAATTAGATGCAAGTGATTTTATTAAAAAGAAACTTAATGTACAATGATGTAGTCAAATGTTATCTTTACATTGTTCTTAAATTTCATTTCTTATAAGAAATTAATAAGATATTTACTAGATAAAGAGCCATTTAACTTGATAAACATTTATTCAACACCTATTTTGATAAGTGCTAAAATATATGAGAAACCCAGAGTTCTGCCACATAAATTGACGCTATATAATTATACAGTGCAGACATGGCTGTGTGCAATGTAGTGATACAACATACCTATAATAATCAATAATTGTTTGAGAGAGAGATTTTGAGAGGAATTGGATCATTAAACATAACATGGAAATGTGTATTTCATATGCAAATGGGGGATCAAAAGTGACAAGTAAACTTGAGGTCATCGAGGTACCTTGAAGGGCACCCTTAAATCTTTGGGAAATAAAGACAGGAAAATCCCATTTTAAAATGGAACTTCAAAGCAAATGAAGACTTGAAAAACAGGCTTTGGATTACATTCTCAATTAAGCTAAAAAATACCCCTGAAGGGACAGAAGTTATGAGTGCTTAGATTTCTTACTTGGACTGAGTGGAGTTGGAAGATAACAGAAAAATCTTATCCCTCTCTGGAACACACTTAAATAAGTGGAGAAATTCTGCACCTGAAAGAGCCATCTCCTCGGGTCTCCAGCCATCTGTGCAGAAGGGAGGGAGTGCCAAGTCTGGCAGGCTGCAGGCATGGACAGGTGTCTCAGCCACCTGGCCCCTCTGGGGAAAACAGGACTCAGCGCTGCATCCATGAGTTTGTTAAACACAGAACATTATCTGCAAATGGACCTGAGGATCTGAGGCGTTCTGGCTGACAAGTAGAGGGGCTTGGCGGGTCAGAGGCTGTTACAGGGCCAATTCTCTCCACCCACCCAGTGTTCCATTCAATTCTAAGGGGCAATGCCAGAGACTCTCTGTTTGCAAATGTGATTCCTTGAAGATCATGTTTAATAATGGGATAGTTTAGATGTGGAGATTTATTACAGGACTTTTTATATTATATGCCAAGTTTGATTGATGAATATTTATCCCTTAGGCTCACACTGGCAATGGTTGTGTTTAATATTCATATGACTGGGTGGGATGGATAAGGAATGACCCTCATGTCCTCTTGGACATTCAGAGGGCTGTGCTAGGATCCTTTCCCCCAAGAGATTCTGAGTCGAGGGAAGAACTGATTCTGAGGAGTTCTGTTGACATCTGCTTAGTAACAAGATGCTAGGATTAGCTCTGTCAAATGTCACAGGCAGGGCCCTCAGGTCATCTCTGGATCAGTCCTGCTGTCAGCCTGACCTGTGGGAGCACTGCCTTGCGCCTGTCTGGGACCTGCCAACCAGAGGCCAAGGTCAGTCAAGTGCTATGCCTGCTTTTATCAATCCACACCTTCAGCTTAATTCTCATTGAGCTGCTGAGTCCATCAACTTTCACCCCAAATTCTCCAGAAACACAGAAAATCCCACCGGACACTTCTGACTCACAGATCACCAGAGTCAGAAATAGTGACTTTCATACATGAAACAGCAAAGGCACACTTTTGAAGCTAGGGCATTGTGTTTGGCTGAGTTGGGGTATGTTGTGAATTACCTGCTCTTATTTCCATTTTCTCCAAGTCCTAGCTGAATTAAAATGCTCTTTTTAGCAACCAAAAGGCTACTTCAGGTGACAAAAGGGTAAAATTGAAAAAGACAGTTTTTTCCTCATTTTCTGAAAAATTAAAGATAATTTTTTCTTGCCCTAATTATACAAAGACAAATTATAGTTGAAAGTATTTACAGGGTACAAAAATGATGTTATAACTCCTAAATACAATGTGGAATAGTTAAATAAGGTTAATGAACATAATAACCACCTCAAATACTTATTTTTTTGTGGCTGAATCTTTAAAATTTACTCACAGTGATGTTAAGGTGTATAATACACATTTTCCAATATCAATCTCTGAAAAATCTCAATTATATTCTTCTAGTCTAACTGAGAGCCGTCCTCCTCAGTCACAGCCACACTTTCTTCATCTCCCAGCCTCTGCATCCTCTGTGGCCCCCTTTGCTTCTTTTAGTAGGATTATTTTACATGTAAGTGGGGTGACACAGTACACGTCTGAGTCAGTCTAGATTACTTTACTGAGCAAAATGATCTCCAGCCCCAGACATAAGGTAATGTGATATCTCCCATTTTACAAATTAAATGGCGTTCCCATGTGTTTGTTACACTCATTGCTTTATTCATTTCTCTGTTGATGGACACTTAGTCTGATTCCCTAACCTAATTATTGTGAATAGTTTTGGAATAGATATGTGTTACAGGTGTCTATTTGACATACTAATTTGTTCCTATACCCAGTAGTGGCATCACTGCATCGTGATAGCTCCATTTCATTGTAAAAAAAATTAATGATCTATTTATTTTATTTATATGTATGAGTGTTTTGTCTATGTGTGTGTATGTGCACCACGTGCATGCCTGGTGCCCACTGAAGCTAGAGGAGGGCATTAGATTCTCTGAAACTAGAGTTACAGATGTTTGTAAGCTTCCATGTGAATGCTGGAAATCAAACCCGGTCCTCTGGTGCTCTTATCCACTGAGCCATCTCCCCAACCTTACTGCTTCAGTTCTTTGTGGTGTTGCTGTGTATTGAGTAACTTCTAGACTGTTTTCTACACTAACTGCTTTGCACTCCTACCAACACTGTAAAAAGCATTCTCTGGCCCATTTTAAATCAGGGTTTAAAATTATTCCCCCTATAGTCTTCTGAGTTCTTCAAATATTTTGGAGATTAACCCTTGCCTGATGTGGGCTGTGCAATGCTTTCTCCAGACACAACTGATGTCCTCTTTGTTCTGTGGGTTCCCACATTGTCCATATGCTTTCATTTTGATGTGATCTCACTTATTTATTTTTTCTATTCTGCTCATGCTTTCATGGAGTCATACCTACCCATACTGTGTCCCGTAGTTTTCTCTGCATGTTTTCCTCTCATTGTAGAGTTTCAGGTCTTACATATAAGTCTCTAATCTATTTTAGGTTGATTTTTGAATATGGTGTGAGACAAGGGTCCAATTTAATTCTTTGACACGTGGATATTTAGCTTCCCCAGTACCATTTATTGAGGGAATAGCTCCTTTCCCAGTGTGTGTACTTGGTGCTGTTGCTGAAAGCCATAGCTTCTGTGTTCATTCTGGATTCATATTCTGTTTCATCCATTGATGCATCTGCTTCTACAACAGCACTATACCATCTTAGATATTATTGCTTCTCTGAGGAATGAGATTGCTATAGACAAGAGTTTATTAGTGTTTCATATGGCTCCAAAGCTCATCCTAAGACCCCATGAAGAGAGAGGTCATGGCCGTGGCGATATTTATTAACAATGCATGAACAAAATGAGAACTTTGATTGGGAAATGGAGAAGTAACAAAAAAAGTGAAATTCTAGAGATAAGTAGCATACTGTTTAAACTGAAAGATGCAGTAGAAAGCTCAGCAGGCAAAACAAGCTGAAGAAGTGAGTGGAGAGCTTGAAGACATACATTTCATATCATCAAATTGGAAGAACAGAAAGACACGCACACAAAAAGCAATTGTTCAGGGGTTATAAACCTCCAAGAGACATGTCTGTATGCAGTATTGATTTAAGAAGGAAGAGAAAAAGAGAAAAAAGGCCAGAAACAAATTATGGAAATAACGGCTGAAAAATTCCTTATTCTGTGGGAAGTTACCAACCTCCAGATACAGGAAACACAAGGGTCTTCAAACTGAGTTTACCTCTAAGGGGATTTCATGAAGACATATATAATTAGACTATCAGAACTCAAAGAAAAAGTGAGAACAACAAGAGATAAAAAAATTGCTAAACAGCACTGCTTCATTGCTCTTTCTTCATTCCCTGGATATAACTATGGTCTTAACACAGGGTTTGAGTTATAAGAGAGCTAGGAGTGAATTTCTTAGCACATTATCCATATATATAATCCTATACATATATGATTATCTGTGCATATATACAGTGTCCTTTATGAAGAGAAGATAATGAATTAAAAACAATTTACTGGAGAACTGCCCCGAGCCTAGAAAAAGGAGTAAAAAATCCTTTCTCTTTATAAGGTTTGTTGCCTCTGCTATTTCATTATAGTGATGAAAACCTGACTTATACAATATCTGTTCTCAGTCTTATGGAGACAAACATAGAATTTATGTGTGTTAAAAGATTAGAATATATAAAAGGTAAATATGAAAGTTAACAAGCTTTCTAGACTTGGGTTTATTCCTATTAGAAACATTAATGACATGAAGGAAATTTGAAGTTCTACCAGAGGGACAGGTAAATTTTATACTACTTGGTAATATTGCTGCAATACATTTGGCTAAACCAAATCTTCAACTCCATCAGTAGATTCAAGAGAATAAAGGTTTTTGGAAGAAAACTTACCTTCCTTCATAAATTACAATCTGATTTTTCTAATCATGCCTTTTCGTTGGTGACCACTTGGCTAAATTTTATAAATTATTTTGATTGTTCCTTTTTACTGCTATACTGCTAACACTTGTCCCAGAAACTCTGATGAAAGTAATTTGAAAGAATGAATGCAGAGTAGAAGAAAATAACCTTGAAAGCTGGCCTCAGGTGGTGAGTGAGAGAGTTACTGTGTGTCACATTTCTATAAGAACTTTACTGATGATTTTCCCACAGATGACCACCACGCCCTGAGCATACGACTCTTATGACCCAAAGTTTCAATATGAGACCTGTAGGTCAGTTCTCACTCTAAATAACGTCTATATGTTAATATAATAACTCCAAATATATGCTATTTCATTTACCAATGAGCTCTATTAATACAATCATAATTAAAATTGCTAACCAATTAGTAGTGTTTAATTCCTCTTACCACATTCAGTGGGTATTACTATGATGTTCCTAGAGTCTCAGATATTTTGGTATGTAGATAGAGTGTTTCTCTTCCAAAGTTGAGAGAGCTGTTGCCATTGATTTTCAGATAGCACGTCTTCAGTAGTGATGTCAATCTGACCATTTCAGGCTTTAATAACATCGTAAAACTCAGCCAGAAATTTTACCTTTTCTTAGTCATTCCCTTCAAATGGAGAACCACTTTAAACACTTGTGACTTATAATATACAGTTAAAGAAAACAAATGTCCATAGGCCAGGGAGTTACAGCTCTTTAGTTGCAGTATAGACCAGTTCTGAGCTCCAGCATAGAGTCCTTGCTTTTTCTTTCTCTGCATGTGTTCTTGTCTTCACAATAAAACTGGTCTAAACCACATGCTCAGTAGGAGAGTATCAGATACTTAACTGGAAACAGGGATGACATTGTGTTTTTTCTGCTTTCTGCTTTTAGAGATTAGCTTTTTTTTATTTTAAAAAAGTTAATGTTTTGAAGAATTTCCTTTAGATGCCATCAAAGAAGTCACTTGTGGGTTAATTGCATCTCACATACTTAAAAATAACTCTGCATGTTGTGGGACAGATGCAGCCCTCATTGCCACAGATTTTTTTAACTTAGTAGTAGGCGATTGACATATTTCCAGGATAAGGCCTCAACACCAGATTGGCAAGCGTACATCTTGATAGTCTGCTGAGGATACGGGACTGGGCCTACATTCACTGGCAAGGAAGATAAGAAGTGAACTGCATCCTTTCCTTTGTAATTGACTCAAACACACCTCATTCTCATAGATAGGAACTCACTCTATGATGTTGCCTTAAGGTTTTAATAGAAAAACAAGGCCCTCCCAGGTCTCTCTCTACATCCCAAGACAAAGACTTGAATGGAATGGTGTTGGTTGAGGACCACATGATCAGATTCACCCATCTAGTAGATGAGCTTACACATTTAAAATGATGCCCAGAACCAGATGTAAAAGAAAGAACCAGAGAACTGAATTCACTGAAAACCAGAAGCTACTTTGTATCCTGGAATATGTGGGAGAAAAGGAATTTCAGGGGTTGAGGTGGAGCATGGCTATAGCACAGCAGCAGAGACATCTGAAGTGTGCCCTTCACTCTGCCTCTCTCTGGTGGGAACCTCCCTGCCTTTGCTAGCCTCTGGACTGCACCAGGACTTTAGTTAAGTGTTTTTTATCTGATATACATGAAGGAAAGGGGAAACACATTTTGGTCTCTGCTAAAGCGAAGTTAAAGGACATGCCCTGAAGAACAAAGAGACATACAAGATTTGATGTATGCAGAAGGCTGGAAATAAAGGTAAGTGTGAGAACATTCCCCATCGCGTGTCACACTTTCTGACATTTCCCAAGGGCTCAAAGTCCATTTTCAGTTTCATGGTATTGTATTAAATAATGAAGAAACATGGGTGACACTGACATTATCTAAAATCTTTTTCTTATTCAATTAAATGTCATCTACCAAATCCAGAAACGTATATTTTCTGTGTCATAACTGTGTTTGTGAAGCAGAGGATAATTGTAAATTGTCTCTGTGGCTTTTTGATACACTGTTGGCTGCCAATTGTTTGCTTTACATATATGAGGATAATCCAAAGAAATGGACTGTGAGATCAGCACTTCAGTGCAGTGGCAAGGGTTACCCAATCTGGGCAACACCAACCTTGAGGAAAGTGTTTTAGAAGGTTTTCTAAGTCTGAAGGCCAGAAGGGTATCACAGGGCATATTGATGAGTGATTTTGAAGACAAGTCACTTCAAAACAATTAAATTTACTTTCCTGACATAGTAACAGAGGCATACATAAGAGAAAATCAATATATATGTAATCTCACATTATTAGCAAAATACCATTAATTTAACCCACTGGAATGTGTTTGATACAATTAAACATTTTAGGAATTTAGAGTTATGGGAAAAATGTGAGAATTATCGATTTTCAGACAATCTTAATGGCATTTACAGGCATCTGTGCATCTTTGGCTACTAATGAGGTATGCTGTGGATGTCTTTTTGTATGCTGTGAATATGTGTTGCTCCGATTGGTTGATAAATAAAGCCATTTGGCCTATGGCAAGGCAGCTTAGAGGCAGGTAGGAAATCCAAACAGATAGACAGAGAAAGGAGAGACAAGGCAGATGCTGTGAGCTGCCACCGGGAGAAGCAAGATGTAAAGGTATTGGTAAGCCACAAGCCATGTGGCAAAGTATAGATTTATAGAAGTGGGTTAATTTAAGATATAAGAACTACTTAGCAAAAGGCCTGCCATAGACCATACAGTTTGTAAGTAATATAAGCCTCTGTATGTTTAATTGGGTTCGAGCAGCTGCAGGACTGGGTGGGACACAGGAAAACTTCCAGCTACAGAGGTATTTGTCATTAGGTCCTTAATGTTTATTAAATGCTAGATATAATTAAGCTTTGTTTGAATTGGACTGAATATGTATAATGCTTCAATAATTATTCTACCCTTTAAGGTAGAATTTGCACCTGATAAAACCTGGAGAATAAAGAACTGCATTGAATTTACAACGAACCTGTGAAATACTAAAAGAAACTCTGGATTTATGTTTATTTTTAAAGCATTATTTCATATATTTGTTACTATTTGTAAGGAAACCTCAGCTCTTCTGTGACCTGAATAGTGTGGCATACAGTATAAGTTTGGATTTATGGTTCTTTAAGTACAGAGTCATTTTAAAATCTGGGAATAACTGATGGAGCCTTTCATGTGTTTGCAGCAGTTTTCTTGTTTCTGGTGAGACTGCCATGTTAGACGACATCACTCTTATCCTTCTGGGGTAAAGGTCGAGGTAAAATGTACATTCAGAGAAATTGTTTCCTAATCATCATCGTGTCATCAAGCCCGTCTTCTGCCACAGGCTCTAGTGAGAGAAACTGAACTGGCCAAAAGAAATGTCAAATCTGCCCACTGCAGACTACACAAGTGTGCATTCTTAGGAACTTGAGTTACAAACTCCAGCTACTTCTGTTCCACTTGGAGCCTTGTTACCACACGGGTTTTCAGAGCTTTTTGTTTATGTACTATTATTTCCTTACTCCTTTTTCTTAATGTCAGCTCATCTTTTTTAAAAAAGTTGACTTTGTAATATGTAATTCTATGATATACAATATAAAATGACATCACAGATCTTGATAGAAGTAATCATAAAAATAAGTACTATGAAGAGTCACTGGAGTGGTGTGTGTGTGTGTGTGCGCGCGCATGCTGAGGAGCAAGTGTTTTACCACTGAACTATTTCTTCGGCCATCACTATATTATTATCATTATTATTATTATTATTATTATTATTATTATTTTGATATAGATTCTCATTATGTAGCTTGGGCTAGCCTTGAATTTGCTGTATAACCAGGCCAGTCTCAAACTCTCTTTTCTCCTGTCTTTGCCTCCTGAGTGCTGGGATTACAGATGTATGTTACTAAATTGGGCTTGTTGGATTTTTGATAGACAACTTTAATTGTGATGGCTTCAATTTGATTCCTGTTCTCTCAACTTTAAGAGAATAATCAGTGAGTGTTAAAATATAGTAAAAACATGAGAACACCAATCACACATGATTTGCCTTAGGAAACCAGAAGCATATGGAAATTTAGATCAATATTATTCTAAATTCTATGATCATGTAGACCATCTAGTGACATTAATTGTACCATTTTAAACTGGAAATGGTACTCCTGACAAAGCCTTTTACATTCCAGCCAGGCATGGATATTGTATGGTACCAAATCACAGCTTCTCTGTCTGAGGGAAAAATTGGTTTCTCAAATTCTGGCATGGGGATTATATCCACTTCCTTGGCGATCTAAAGGCACATGGTCCCAAAGATCAGTATTATTTTAAGGTCTGATAGCAAATAGAAAATAAGAGCTGAGCAGATGATTGACAATCATTTAGTGTCTCAAATACAAATACAGAGGAAATATTTTATACAAAAAGGAGTCAAAAGGCCTACAACCATCTAGATAGACTTAAGTAAGACTTGATTTCCCATTTCACACACCATAATGAGCAGCAGAACAGATTAACATACAAACCACTGAACTGCTTCATCTAGGACAGCAGCTGTCAACAGTCTTTAAAGAAATCTCATCTTTACATTTGAGGAGTCATTGGAATCTAGTTTTCAAAGGGCAGTAAACTAAACAACATTTTAAAATATCTTGAATAATAGGGGAAAAGGCAAATAAGAGAGTCAGAGAAATTACTACTTATAGGATAAAGTTTAGAAGAAATAAATATGAATGAAAAACCAAAATGTAAAAGTAAAACTAGAAAAAGGCATAATGGTACAAGAATTTAAAAAAAAATCAGTAAATGATCAAAAGACAAAAGGAAACCCAAGTTTTGGAATAAAGTGATATTTTATTTTTAAATCTTGACAAAGTTTTGTTATATAAAAATGAGGAAGTAACCATTGCTATGTCTTCAACAATGGTTTGATTCTTAAAAGAGTGTGAATTTCATTTTTTACTCTTTGAATTTTAAGCAAGAGTAAAGTTATCAAAGAAAAACTAGCAGTGGTAACGGTATAAATTGAATTCTAGGAGGAGGAAAATGAGGATATGGAATGATATTTTATAGCATCTAAATGAATTTGTCTCAAAAATTTAAATATCGTGAAAGCTTTCATTGACAGCAGTTGTATTAAGTAGCTCATATTGCAATGTAATTTATCCCTAAACATGTGGTTTTAAAAAAACAATCATCTTGTATTTCTCTTTACTGTGGCAATTTGAGGATTGTGTGGCTTTGCTTGGATCACTCTCTGACACCTGTCAGGTGTTGGCTGGGACTGGCAAGGCCAAAGGTGGGGTGACTTTGAAGAATCCACTTAGAATACAATGGATTCAGGCCACTCACATGGCTGTTTAAGTAGGTGCTGGGTTTTTCTCCATTGGTGATCCCCATAAAGTTCCTTGATTCTTCCCCAGATAAAGCAATCCAAGAAAGCAAGGTAGAAAGCAGCTTGTTACTATGTACCTTCATTGTACTCTGCTACTCATGCAACCCAGCTCTGACACATTGTAGAAATGACTTACTCAGATTCAATACCACTAGACATAACCCAGTGTGTGTGCTGAGACTGGCTATGGCATCAGGGACAGAGATGGTTAGATTTTAAGGCATGAATTTCTGCACCCTACAGGAATCTTTGCAGGTTTTTTTGTTTGTTTGTTTTTTTTTTTTGTTTAGAACTTGAACCTATTTACTCTAATTCCCATGGCTTTCCACTGGATAAGATGGATTCCCAGCTATCTCTTAATTAAGGCATTTTTATTTCTGCTTGTTAGCTGTACAGGTGTTATATCTCCTTTTTATTTAATAAAGCCCCTCTAGAATGCGAATGGTTTTTTGTCCACTAAAGCTCAGTTGTACTGTCTATAGTCTTTTCCCCAGTATTCTTGTACAGATAGTTTCTAGAGCCCATAAGGGGACACTTAGTACTTGTTTTCACCCAGCATAGTTACTGAAAGTCCACTATGTGTTGGGACTGTGTTATGTTTACTAAAGATAGAAATGATAGTTGCTTATCAACTAAAATGATTCATGTTTGTATCTTATAATCATCATGCTCACACTTTGTGCATTTTGTAGGTGTGTTGCTTGAGATTTTTAAAAATGTCTTTGAGTGCACATCTTGTGTGCATAAATTATTTTTCATAGGTTAATTAGTTTTTAGATGTCAATATTCAATTTTTTTAAGTCACAGAAAAATACAACTATTTCTTGGCTAAACTTCCAAATTTAATTAAATGTGCCATTTTTCTCTTTATTAGTATACTAAATTTAGCATCATTTTTAAGGTACCTATAGTCTCATTCACATTTTGTTAAATTACAGACTGGGGAGATAAAACAATGGTTAAAAGCACACATTGATCTTGCAGAGGACTGATGCTCAGTTTCCAGCACCCACACGGATTGGCTCATAGTCACCTATAACCCCAGCTCCAGGAGATCTGCTGCCCTTCTCTGAACTCCTTGCCACCCACACTCACAGGTACACACATATATGCATAGATAAAAACAATTTTTTCATTTTTATTATTTATTTATTTTTCTATTATCAGCTTGATATACTATAAATTCTTATCCTAATAGTGAAATTTTTCACTGATAAAGTAAACTTATTAAAAGCCACAGTCATCTTAGGGTCCCCCCTGCTATATAGCCTCCCTGGTTCTGTGGTTTGCAGTCTGATTGTTCTTTGCTTTATATCTAGTATCCACTTGAGTGAGTACATACCATATTTGTCTTTCTGGGTTTGGGTTACCTCACTCAGGATGATACTTTCTAGTTCCATCCATTTGCCTGCAAACTTCATGCTGTCATTGTTTTCCTCTGCTGAGTAGTACTCCATTGTGTATATGTACCACATTTTATTTATCCATTCCTCAGTTGACGGGCATCTAGGTTGTTTCCAGGTCCTGGCTATTACTAATAGTGTTGCTATGAACATAGTTGAGCATGTATCTTTTTGGTATGATTGAGCATTCCTTGGGTATATGCCCAAGAGTGGTATGGCTGGGTCTTGAGGTAGATTGATTCCCATTTTCTGAGAAACTGCCATACTGATTTCCACAGTGGTTGTACAAGTTTGCATTCCCACCAACAGTGGAGGAGAGTTCCCTTTGCTCCACATCCTCTCCAACATAGACTGTCATTAGTGTTTTTGATCATAGCCATTCTGACAGGTGTAAGGTGGTATCTCAGAGTCTTCAACAAATGGTGCTGGCATAACTAGATGTCAATATGTAAAAGATTACAAATAGATCCATATCTATCACCATGCACAAAACTCAAGTCCAAGTGGATCAAGGACCTCAACATAAATCCAGTTACACTAAACTTAATAGAAGAGAAAGTAGGAAGTGCTCTTGAATGCACAGGGGATCACTTCCTAAATTATAACACCAGCAGCACAGACACTGAGCACGACAATTAATAAATGGGACCTCTTGAAACTGAGAAGCTTTTGTAGGGCAAAAGACACGGTCAATAAGACAAAAAGACAGCCAACAGAATGGGAAAAGACCTTCATCAACCCCACATCTGACAGAGGACTCATCTCCAAAGTATATAAAGAACTCAAGAAACTAGACATCAAAATACTAAATAATCCAATTAAAAAATAGGCTAAAGAGCTAAACAGAGAATTCTCAAAAGAATCACAAATGCCTAAAAGACATTTAAAGATATGCTCAACATCCTTAATCATCAGAGAAATGCAAATCAAAATGACTCTGAGATACCACCTTACACCTGTCAGAATGGCTATGATCAAAACAAATCTTAAGAAAAAGAATTTAAAAGTTTATTATAAGTTTAAAAAGATATGTACCGCATTGGCTGGCTTTCAGGGGTTTGTAGAGATTACATACATAAAATTTCTTTGTAATTCCCAAAGGATATTCAAGTACTATACCGTAGTTATTAAATTCCAGGCAGATATGCTTTGGTATTGAAGAAGTCCACTGGGAAACAGGGCACACTGCTTTGCTCAAGAGTGCTTTTGATAAATATTTCATCCCTTTGCAAATATTTTTTAAAGTACTTCTACTCTGATTTAGATGGGGTTCTGGGGCAAGTTAAAATTTAAAAAGAATTAAAAGCCTGTGAGAGAGTTGAAAAATGTTGTTCCAGATAATGATTTTCTGTCTTCAGAATCAACAAACACAGCAAACAAACCTGAATATGGACTTAAGATCCTGCCTTGCCTCATGCTCAGCACTCCTGGGAGACTAGGTATCTTGAGCAGTCCAGCTCGCCTTAAGTCTGCAGCATCCATCTTCAGATTAGTGGGAAGACAGACATAAGCCACTATCATCACCAGATTCATCAGCTAATTAAGGACAATGAATACCTCTGTTAAAATAATTGAAGGCAGTTACATCATGCAGAAAGCTATCTCACTGCAGGGGAGAAGCCTGAGCAGAGGTGGGTTTCTGAAGTCAAATAAACAAGGTTTAATGAGAGAGATTCTAAAATTAAAGAGACTCAAAGTGGAATGAGAGGAAATCAATGGCATAATTTAAATTCACAAGCATAAAATACTTTTGTATTAGTAGATATTATTCTAGAGATGTGGAGAAATAGAGTATTCACAAATTGTTTAGGACTTACAATAATGGAGCTTTATTTAGCAAAAGAATCTATTCTCCTAACAAACATTTGAGAAGGCTACAGACATTTTCCCTCTAGGGCTTCTTTCTGACATTTCCTAAGGTTTTCTGATTATATGTATTCAACCTCAGATAAGTGCTAATCACTCCTAAGACCTTGAAGGCTCTTCTCTACTGAATAAGATTGCTTATTTTCATTTTAATAAATTGCAATTTAATTGTTAAATTTCTTAGCTCAGAATCTCCGTTCTATTCTCCTGAAGCTCAAGTTGTCCCACCTGCATGAAACCTTATTTATTAGTCCCATCGACAGTCCTCAGTTTTCCTACAGTATGACGCTGAAGCCTCACAGATGAGCACCCACTCTTTTTCGCTCAACACAGTTGCTAAGTGCCAACTATGTGGTGGGAGTGTATTAGCTTACATTTTCAGAAATTTGTTAACGTCTTCAAACTGTTTGTTTTTTATCATAAAAGGTAAGAAATAGAAGTGAAAAAAGTGAATGCACACACAACAAATAAAATCTTAGCTCAAACCTGGGCTAACAGTGACCTGGAAGCTCTTTGGAAATGTGCTTATGAGTGGCCTACCTCCTACCTTTACACAAGTAACCTTTATCTGACATTGTAATAATTCTTGCAGACTCCATATTCATTTCAGTGTAATAGGGTTTAGATTTGACACTTTTTTTTTTTTTTTGGTTTTTCGAGACAGGGTTTCTCTGTGTAGCTTTGTGCCTTTCCTGGAACTCACTTGGTAGCCCAGGCTGGCCTCGAACTCACAGAGATCCTCCTGCCTCTGCCTCCCGAGTGCTGGGATTAAAGGCATGCACCACCACCGCCCGGCTAGATTTGACACTTTTAATTTCACATAATTGGAAACATGGATCTGTATTTTTGTGCCTTGATCAGTATAAGATTTTTCATCTTGTGAGTGATGGCTAATATACACTTGTTATTATTACTGCATGCAATCCAGTGAATGGATGAACAGCACCTCACTTATTTTGTGTTTTTTGCTGTGATAAAAATATGGTGAACAAAGACAACTTAAGGAGAAAGGATTTATTTGGTGTGTAGCTCCAAAGTCTGAGTTAATGACAGAGAAGGCGTGGCAGCAGGTGGTGGGAACTTGAAGCTAGCCAGTCACATTTTATCCACAGACAGGCAAGGCTGAAAACCACCAGATCCTGCCTCCAGGGATATAATTCCTCTATCAAGACTCCAACTTTTAAAAGTTCCCTAACTTTCCCCAAAGAGTGCCACTGACTGGGGACAAAGCGGCCCGCCCTATGGAGGAGGACATTTCTTACTCAAATGACCACATTAAGGAATTGATTTCCTTCAGCCCTGTGACTCCTGCCTAACTCTGCTCCCCACATGGAATGATCAGGAAGGAAACTGGTCAGGGACAGGGAAACAGAAACAGAGACCCTGTAAAGACACTATATTGGGGCCGGCAAGGCGGCTTAGTGGGTAAAGACATGTGCCTTTAAGTTTGATGGCCTGAGTTCAATCCCCTGAACCCAAATGGGGGAAGGGAAGAAACAACTAGCATTATCCTCTCACCTCCAAATGAATACCATGGTAAGGATGCACCCATACTTCCACACTTGCAAAATAAGTAAGTAAATGTAAAAAGAAAATTAAAAACAGAAGTCATGCTGTAGACTCTTATCACAGGCTGTCATGACTTACGGAATTGAAATTTCAATTGTTATTTTTGATTATGTTCTAACTTGAAATTCACACATTCTTCATATTCAGTTTTCCACAGAACTGTGACACTGAGGGAAAAAGGACGGGCCTCTAATAGTTTCATCAAGGACAGGAAGTTTACTGTCAACAGTCAGTAAGCAGGAGATGAAGGGAAACAAACCAAATTTAATCTCATATTGTGATGTGTGTTCTCCAAAATTTAAATCATTCTCTAATTTCTTAAGACTACAAAATAATGTCATGAATTGATGCTACTAATTATTTATAGCAATGTTTTAAGACAAATATTCTTCATCTTCATAAACAGAAAAAGATTGAACTGGGAAGCCTCTCTAGTTGTACAAAATCATACTGTAACAATAGCCCTTCATTCTTCACTAAAACATCAAAACCATGGTGAGTTTTGCACACTGTCTGCTGGCAGCTTAGATGTAACACAGGCACTACACATTAGTGATGGGGTTAAACCTGGAGTCCACAGGCAGCCAGGTCATGCATGGAGCGGGCAGGGTAGATGCGCACACACATTTAAGAAAGTGAGCATGTCCACAGGGCACCTGTAACTCAGGTATAAATGTTGAATAAACACAAGCCCCAGGGTTACTAAGAAAATG
>CABHPQ010134768.1:0-14530 GCA_902168405.1 Peromyscus aztecus
AATCATTTCACTCGTTTACTCTCTGGTGTTGTGTATGTACTGAGGGCAGGATGGAAAAGTACCCTTTCTGGGCATTTAAGAGTGTGTTTTGATGGGTAGTTCACCACATAGAGTTTTCTACCATCAAAGTTGGCCATATCGGTTTATCCAGGTACATTTAATTTGTAACTGGGGTTAGTGTCCAAGCAGCCATTCACCTCTAAGGAAACTATTGTGAGTCACTGATTTATAAAGCCAATAAAAATGTGTAATACCCTAAATAACTTTTTAATATAAAGTGGAAAAAAATCTAGTGGGTAGTACTACTAAATAGAAAAGTAAAAATGTTGTCTCTGATCTGTGTTCTGTCAATGTGTCCGAGAACAGTGCAATAGACAAACTATGTCTCCTCTCTTGAATTATTGCTGTGAGTAAATAGAACAATGTAATCACTAAATACCACATAAACGGAAACCAAGAGACAGTCTATGAACTAACTTGCTGCTACCATTCAAAAATTGGCAAAGTCTTGATGGAAAAGAAAGCCACAGCATCATAGTAAGATGCACTGTGCAATTCTCCATTGCATTGGACTGGGAAAAGGCCATCAGTGGGAAAGTCATCAAAACCTGAACAGGGTTATGCAGCAGAATGCAGCACTCTGTCCATGTTAATTTCCTCATTACCATCATGTTACATGAGGGTAAACAACAATTTTGGATTACATGCATTTTTAAATTATCTGAATAATTTAGAATCATGAAGTCAAATGATAATAATTGTAAATTTATTATATCTCATGAAGTAACTTTTGGATACAATGCCTTCAAAAGTTATGTATTAAGCTCTTATTAATAAAGACATTTTCTTTGTGATAATGACTGATGCCATTGAGGACAAAAATATAGATGGAGTCAGATTTTTTTTTAAGAGTAGAACAGAGAGTGTAACAATGGTATAACCGGAGTAAATGAGGACCATTTGGGGGCAGACCGGGGGCAGACTGGGATCACCACATTTAGGGAGCCTATTTAGAGAAGAACTTTTGGACTTACAGAGGGACAGACTGTCATAAAAATGAGTCATCCATCTCTATACTCCAGCCACTTAGAGCTTTGTGTACAGTAAAACCTCAATGATAGTGATTAGCTGCACAGGAGCCTGCCAAAGAGGTCAGCTTCTATATGGAATTATGACAGATTTCATCTGTTTTTCAATAATCTGAGATTGGCTGACACAGGAAGTAAATTCTAGCCAGATATATTTCTCACTTTATTGGTATCTTTTCTGAATTATCAATATTCTTGGCATTTATAATCAGCATATGACACTAGTCCATGAGCCAAAGAGGATGTCAAGTCAGGAGAACAGGGTTCCAGAAAGAATGGATGGTTTGGGGAGTATTTGGTGGAAATGCTAGGAATTTCTGGACAAAAAGAGGAAGGAAAATTGAGTGTTTTTATTTCCTTAGGGAAATCTTAAACAAGGAATCATGGCAGAATAGAGAAACTAACTCACAGAAGGCATTTAATTGTTGAATCTGTCTCCTGCGGTGCCAATCAGGAAATCTCTGAAAACCACTAGTCAGTTCCTGACTTCTCCCACATCACACAGCCACAGTAAACATCTCAATAATCCATCAAGGAATTCATTCAGAATCCGATGATGTGTGCTATGCTGCTGTCCCTTGCGATGCTGCAGTAAGCAAGGTTTTGCTTCCCATTTTCATTAAGGGCACATATTGATACATTGCTATTGTTTTCCACCAGGCAAAACCACCTGCAATCACTTGCTTGTCTCAGACTCAGGGTAACAACTCAGCTCATTCTCATTCTTCTAAGGGGATATAAATCTCAAGTATTAATTCTATATTTACATATTGCCAAGTAAATGGAGGGATGCTAATTTACTTTCTCTGATTATCTTTCTTTAATTAAGGGGTAGTTAATTGGTTTTTTAAAATCTTCTTTCTAATTTAAAGTGATGAAGCTGTTTTATTTCCTATATTCACCACTTTAAAAATTCAATGTTCTAAGAGTTAAAGTGAATATATTCAAGAGACAAAATTATTTATAGAAAGCCTGGGAATGTATGGGGAGGGCTAAATGTCTTTTACACCATGCTGAACTTAGCAAAATTTTACACACATTTATTTATTTAATTAGAGAAAAGCTCTTGTTTTTCAAAACACAATAAGATACACAAGAGGAAAACTTAAAAAAAAATACAGTGAAGACAGTGGAAACATTTTAGATGCTAGGATAATATTTATTACAAATGTGAATAAAATTGCTGATCATAGAATAATTCCTATTTTCAAAGTGCTTAAATTTATTTTGAGATTTCAGGAAAAATGTTTTTAATTGTACCCAAGGAAAACATAAATCATAGCTTAAATATTTATTCGCTCTAGCTTGAGCACACACATCTCTGAATTTTCTTTTTTTTTTTTTTTTTTTTTTTTTTTTCCTATCACCACTCACATTTTATTGAGGCCAGTGGGCAGACCAGAGGGAGAGGGGTGCTGGCTGTTGTGAAGAAGTGTGCCCCTACAGGTAGGGGCCAGTCAGGCCCGTTCTACCTGGCTCCACCTTAGAAAGAGCTTGCAGCATAGGTACCAGTCCTCCCTGGGAGCCTCCAGCAGGACTATGCACAGGCCTCTCAGGGAAAGAATGGGGAGTGGTAGCTGTCATTTCCACAGTGCCCACCCCAAGAATGAGATGGTCATCTGTGGCAAGGGGGAACAAAGTCATGACTCATCTCTAAGCGTCTGCCCAGCTCCTTCAGGTTTCTGGAAGACTTCAGTGTTCCTCTATGGATATCCTAAAGGTGAATGTCTGAGATCAGACCCTTTGCTGGACCATTTCAGCTGGTCCCAGGGAAGAGTGGAGCATCCTAAATTAAGGAACACAATCTGTCATCTGCCATACTGCTAGAGTCCTGATGAAGACAGGCCTCTTCTATACTTTATAGGGCTAGTCATCTTGCCTGAGCCCCAAGAGGCAAGGCACAGGCACAGCAATCTGGAGTCTAGAGAGTAGGTTACTCTCCACCTCCCCAGTGTCCAACGGGAACAGCCCAGCACCCCGGCACAGAGTCTTCTGAAGCATAGACCTTTGTTCCTGCCTCATGCTGGCAAGTGGCAGGCTATTACTTCAGCTGCAGCTGTGGTAGGTGAGCAGTAAGGAAGAGGTAAGGCATCACATCACCTCTTTCTGTCAAAGAAACCAGTCTGCTTTCAGATTGGCAATTTTGTTGTCCCCCTCAAATTAACAGCCAGTCCAGAAGGGTCAAGCCTCAGGTGGATGGGTGAGTATGGGCCAAGGGGCCCAGAGGAAGAACACTATGAGGCCTGGAGCCTGTTCCAGTCTCACAGCTACAGTGGGGCATGGCAGGGGAAGACCGGTTCTGGAAGGCTTGGTGATGGCACAGGGCCGATGCAGCTCAGCAGCAGTGCTCAGGGCATGAGGTCTGGTGGGGGCGGGTCCAGCCTCTCTCCTACCCTCCGACAGAATGCCAGAAGGGAGAAAGCAGGCAATGGGTGCAAGGGGGAGGGGATGTTCCTTCCAACCACATTTGTGGAGGATGGGCCCCCTTTTCCAGCAGGGTTTGGGCACAGCCTCCTCCAAGCAAGGTCACACATCAGTCATCTCATCCCCTAGCTCTGCATCTTCTGGCTCTCCTTCCTCCTCATCTTCCTCTTCCTCCTCTTCTGAGGTCACATTGGGGTCATCAGCCTCTGCCAGGCATTTCGGACAGGAACAGATGAACAAGTAGTTCTCCCTGAGGATCTTGTGGCGGCTGTGGCGGCTGCGCTCCCGCTGACAGCAGTCTAAGTAGCTGATACAGACTTCCTCGCCCGGCTTAATATCTTCCAAGGCGGTAACATGCAAAAGGAAGTTGTTTTCTGGGAAGGAGGTCTCTGCATTGGGAACACAGCTGTGGTTGCAGCAGCTTTGAAGCACAAAGAGGCCAGACCCTTCACAGTTCAGGAACTCGCCGGTTGCTGCCTCAATGTCCTTGTACAACTGGTCAATGAAGGTGTCCAGCTTTTCCCGGTCCTGAGGCTTCAGCTCCAGCGCATCACAGGCATGTACCCACTGGCTGAGGGAGCTGGTTCCAATCCCTTGACCATTGGTCCCAACAAGGGCAAAGAGAGACCGGAATCCATCTGGCGTGAACCACTGGCTGAGGGTCTCCTCATAAAGGGCCTCTGTGAAGAGCCTACGCAGAAGTTCCAGCTGGCCCTTGAATTTGTCCCCCAGGAGTTTGTGGACAATTTCCTCTTCCTCATTGGCCGTTTTGCTGCAGAACTGGGAGAAAAGCCTGACCCAGTGGTCCTTGTCCTTAGCCTGTTTCACCGTGGCCACCATCCGGGCCATCAGCATTATACTTGCAGTCTCTGGAGGATAGTGAACACTCCTCCACGCCTCCTGAAGCTTATTGAGGGGGTGCCGGGGGTCATCCTGGGATGCGCCTGGGCACAGGATTCGGTGGTATTGCTCTGCAGCTGCCAGCCGACATTCTGCACTGCAGTACATCACCTGGCAATGGGGGCAGTGCTGGTGGAGGTCCTTACGCACAGTGCACAGCTCTGGGTGTGGTAGAACCTGGCCTGGTTTCCCAGTCAGCCTCTGGGCATTCTCCTCTGCCTTCTCCAGTGCCCGAAGACAGTGGTCACAGGCCCGGTACCGATAAAGTGCATTCCAGAGAAACTGTGAAGCCACCAGGGGCCTTTCAATGAAGATGGTCTCTCCCTTCCGGATCAGCTGTGTGGCAAACAGTCCCTTTCCCTTGGCACTGCTCACAAAACGGACTTCCACGGCGCCCCGGGCACCGCCCGCCACGCCCACGCAGAAGGAGAACACGTCGCACATGGAGGCCGCCATCTTGGGCACGCCTCCGCCTTCTTGAATTTTCACCCCTGGGTAATGGTAACAAAAAAAGATGTCTTGTCACTGAGAATGGAAAGTGCTAGAGAGGCTGGAATTGAGTAACCTGGTTCCTCCAAGACATGAAGGACATCAATTCATAGGGAGAAATACATTTTAAAATGTTTTGAATTTTGAAAGCAGCATATTTCCCCACAACTTTTAGGAAATCTTTACAACTTTGTCCCAATTTTTGTCCACTCAGGTCTCTAAAAGCAAAAAGAATCTGGAAGCACCACCAGCTAGACACAAATTCTGGGATGTGTAGTTGAAAGATTTCCTATGTCCCGCCCGGTCTGTGATCAGGATAAATCTATCTCAACCACAGTCCCACATCCACTTATAAAATCCTACAGACACTTATAAAATAATCATTCAGAGGCTTAATGTTATTTACTAACTGTATGGCCTATGGCAGGCTTTTTGCTAGCTAGCTCTTTTATCTTAAATTAGCCCATTTTTATTAATCTATGTTTTGCCATGTGGTTGTGGCATTACTGGTCTATTGGCATCTTGCTGCTCCTTGGGTGGTGGCTGGCATCTTCCCTGCCTCTGCCTTTCTTCTTCCTGTCTCTCTCTTGGATTTGCTCCCTGACTATAACCTGACTTGCTATAGGCCAGAGCAGCTGCTTTATTAACCAATCATAACAACTCATATTCACAACGTACAGAAAGATCTCCCATAGCAGGGATGTTCTGTAACAAGAGAGCAGGAAGCAAAATGAGGTGCAGATAGTTAAGACAAGTGGAAGAACCAAATTTGAAATCATATACACTTCTTGGAGATAAACAACATGGACAAGAACAGTTTTATCTTACTAAGTTTATCTGGGCAAAAAAAGAGTTATTACAGCTTTCCTTATTTCCCCTTAATTTAGCAAGAACAAGAAGCTACGGTTCAGTCATTTGTAGTTATTTAAATTTAAATATCTTTGCTTATATTACAATCGGTTTCTCATATTATTCATGGCTTCATGAGCCATGGTGCCAACTCTTGTATCAGCAAATATCTTCCATAACTTAAATATATATCAAATGGATTTTTGCAATAAATCTATAAAAGTATCCATTGCTTTCTAATGAACAGAATACAGAAGCCAATGAGGCTTTGGAACAAGTTGAAGTTTGAATGCCAAGGTAACTGTTGCTCTTTTATGTGGATCAGTGCTGTTTCCAAAGTGCCTTACATACCAGCATCCCCATCAAGCTCTAAAACACTAACAAGCAATTCAGACAAAATGCAGACTCTCTGAAGCTGGTCATTTGTTGGATTCTGGATGTTTTTGTGAGCCAGGACTGAGGAACACTGCCGCATACTTTAGGAGCAGGTAGGCCTCTCAGGAATGGAAACTGGGTGCTTCCTTTCCTTCCCCTTCCCGCTCACTAGCTGTGTGACTACAGTAAAGCTAGCTGGTCTACAAAATGGCTATGGAAACAGTACCCCCTCACAGGCTTGCTAAGCTAGCTAAATAACCATGTAAATGTCTATTTAGCAACTGAAAAGAATAAGTCAGGCTTCATGACAAGGGGAGAGAAGTTTTAGGGCAGCAAAAGAGTCTGTGTAGCACCCTGAAGTGAGACATCTCACTGCAGGTGGAGCATCTTCAAAGGTTTAGTGAGGGTTTGATTAAGAAGTCCAATTAATCACATAGATAATGTTGGAGAGTCTGATGATTTATTTAGTTGAAAATGACTCAAACCTGACACAAAATTTCAGATACACATTAACTGAAAACACCAGTGGTTTGCATGGTCCCCGTACAGTTTGGAAAAGTACCCTTCTGTTTCTAGCATTCTATCCTGGACTTTGCCGTGAGACATGGCCCTCCTAGTCATCATACGTAGGCCACCTCACATGTATTCTACTGGGAAATGAAAGAAGTAACTAAATTTCCATGTGGGCTAGGCAAAGTCCTAAGTCTGGGCTAGGGAGATGACTCAGTGTAAAAAATAAAAAAATGAAAGTGTTTGCATGTAAGATTGATGAACTGAGTTTGATCCCTAAGACCCTGATGGAAAGAGAGAATAGACTCATGGATGCTTTCTCTGACCTCCATACAAAGGTAGCACACCTACACAAATGCACGCACACACACACACACACACACACACACACACACACACAGTCACAACCTCTATGTTTGTCTAACAATAAATTCACCACAGAGTTCAAGAAAATCTGATGCTCACGTTAATTAGATCAAATTCCTATGCTCATCCTGGGAGCGAGAGCTGGATGAATGCTACATAAACTACAAAAGAGAGAGGGGTTCATTGTCAGGGGCAGAAGGAGGAGGGAGCCTGTAATCAGGAAAGGGGAACTGGAATTAGACAGGTTAACTGTGGATGCCATGCATATCAGAGTAATCAGTGTTAGGCCTCTTTCGGATTCAGTTTTGTTGCTGATTTTTATATTTCGTTTTAATTTCTTTTGGACAACATTTCACTAGGCAGCTTAGGGCGACCTTGGACTCCTGAGCGAGTGCTCACACTGCAGGCATGAGCCTCCATGCCTCCACCTCCTGAGTGCTCACACTGCAGGTGTGAGCCTCTATGCCAAGCTCTCTAAAATCCTTTTAAGAGAAAGCACAGTGGTTATTCTGAGTTTTAAAATAGAAAAGGTTCTGGTCGGGAAAGTGCTTTTGTCTAAATTCAGATTAGGATATAATTGGGGGAGGACAGAAGACAGAGAGCCAGGGCAGTGCCTTGGACAAAAAGAGTGAAGCACCAATCACTCTGGGACAACAGCCTGGTCTACTTGCTGCCAAGACTGTCCCTGTCCCCTTCGGAGCTCTGAAATACTGACTTCTCAGTGCATCACATCCTGGCATCTTTCAGCATTAAGTGTGGCTCCAGCTTCACAGTGTGCCTAAAGTGCCTCTGATTCAAAATCAATTCTTTGCGGGGTTATAGATGGGATAGACTGTGGATGCCAAAACACTCACTCAAGTCAAAGAAAGACTTGATGGTTTGACATTATCTGGATTAAATATTGTGGTTATGGACTCATTTCTTTCACATTTAAAAATGAGCCAGTTTCAACTCAAACATTTGCCAGAAGTTACCAGAACGGCTCTGTGCCTCTAACACTTGGACATGTTCATTCTGGGAGCTGGTTAGCACAAGAGGGTGAAAGACTTTACTTCTCCCTCAGATATCACGACAGGATCCCATGCCTGCTTCTCTTGTCTAGGCTTTTCCAGTCATCCCCATTTACAATGAACCGGAGTGTGGGCCCTGTGTCTGCAGCACATCAGCCCTCAATTCGGAGAATGAACAGCGTTTGGAAAACCACCGTCTCCCTAGGTGATCTCTGATTTCCCATAGTTCCTTTCCATTCTGTCCTCCATCTTCCTATGCTGTGATTAATAGGTTTTTTTTTAATGCTGTTTATTTATTCTTTGACAATTTCATACACGAATCCTATGTATCTTGATCCTATCAAGCTCACAAATGCCCTAGACATGCTCCAACACATCTCTTTTTCATCTCATGTTCCTCCTTTGTCTGTTTGTCTTTTGGAACCCTCTCAGTCCAAGTAGTACCTTCTGCAGGGATGTGGACTGCTCTTGTAGTGACCTTGAACAGGTACCCATTGCTACAGTGAGTTCATGTGTGCATGCCATGTGCCCCAAAGCCCCTCATACCTCTGAAGCTGGGTTAACTATACCTTCATATGTGTTCCTATGATATGCTATTATAGAATCAATCGCATCACACTTAAATGTGTTCTTTGGATCATGGTACCTTCCTTAAAATTTAAATTTCTTGAGGAAAGAAAATGCTACTCACTGTTTCTAACTGTGACTCAGGCCTGTGCCTTGAACTGAAAATGAAATCTTTGCACTTACTGCACTATTTGTAAGGTGTATTGCCCGGAAGAGTCAAGTAAAGACCACTGCAGACCCTGTGATGTGGAAGTAGATCTGATACCATGTGGTAGCTTTTCCCAAACTGGCCAAGTATGGATTCTTCTACTCCAGGCCAAGGGAATCTATATTTGTCACCAGGCTGTGCTGCTACCAGGGAAGCCAAAGCCGTCTACCTACGTACAGATATAAAAACACACTTAAACCATAGTTAGAGTTAGGATAGCAATTTTTCACATTTAAAAAGTTAAATTTCAATACAGTAGATTCTGATTGTAAGCAAAGAATAACTGGAGACCAGAGGCTATACAAAAGCCTGTGAGCAGTGATAAAAGTTACTGAGTTACTGGAGTCAAATGATTCAATACCCAGGGCACTGGTGTGCTCCCAGCATTCAGGAGACTAAGCTAGAGGGATTACTGTAAACTCACAGGAAACCTGGGCTACACAGTAAATTCCAGGCCAGAGCTACAGAACGAGACCTTTCTCAAAACAAACAAAACTTCAAACAAACAAAAAAATAAAAATAAAAAGCCTTGGAGTCTTTTTAAAAGGGCACATTTTAGGGTTTTTTTATATATAATAAATTAATTGTAGAAACGTGTATACTCAGAATCATAAGATATGCAGAAAACAGTGATGGATAGAAGTGTGTTTGAAGCCAGGATCACTCTGACCTCATACAGTGAGCCTGTCACTGGAGTGGGGGTGGGGGGAAGCTGGCAGGGATTGTATAACTCCTCTTCTAATTATTTTCATACTGAAGCCAGTGGCAGTTATTATTGAGAGTGAAGAAGCATTCACAACAATAAAAAGGTTTAGGAAGGTATAAAATATTTTTTTAACAGAGTAGTGGAGTCACAAATGACTTCCATATTACAAAGTCTTCTGGTTGATGCTGTGTCATCGGATCTGGATCACACGTCCTGCTACTTCCCACTTAGGACACAGCACTTTCCTCACAAGCTTCTCAGGCTTCCTCCAGCCTTTCCTACCACTCTTAGCTGGTTTTGCAGTATCCACCTGAATATCCCACACCTTCTGACTCTTTCTGCCTAGCCTCTCTAGGTGATCTCATCCATTCTTACTCTTTCAAAGACCACCAAGTGCCAATGGTTTCCCATTTCTATTTGTATCTCTGACATCTCTGCAAAACTCTAGATAATGACGAGTTGTTCAGCTTTCTATGGCCCCACATTGGAACGCCAAAATGTTGTTTGTTTTTGTTCTTTTGGGGCCCACCACCCATTTCCCAAGTAAACACACATGGAGGCTTATTATTACTTATGAATGCCCAGCCTTAGCTTGGCTTGTTTCTAGCCAACTTTTCTCAACTTAAATTATCCCCATCTACCTTTTGCCTCTGGGCATTTTCCTTTCTGTTTCTGTATACCTTTCTTTGTTTCTTACTCCGTGGCTTGCTGTGTAGCTGGGTGGCTGGCCCCTGGGTCCTCCTCCTTCTCTGGTTACTTCTCCCAGATTTTTTCTATATATTCTATCTCCTGCCAGCCCCACCTATCCTTTCTCCTGCCTTGCTATTGGCCATTCAGTTCTTTATTAGACCATCAGGTGTTTTAGACAGGCACAGTAACACTGCTTCACAGAGTTAAACAAATGCAACATAAACAAAAGGAACACACCTTAAAACACTATTCCCCAACAATGGGGCAAATGTTACCTCCTGACTCCACTACAAACAAGACCCCTTTGCAGTCTTCCCAAACCCAGTAAATGACAGTTTCTATCTCATGTTTATCCACTTGGTTGCTTAGCAAAGCTTAATTTCCATTCATCACACATGTATCTGTTGGGCTATAATTTTGAAATGGATCCAGACTGAACGACATTGTCTCAGCTCTATGGACCAAGCTAGGTAGCCATCACCTCTACACTCCTAACTCCTCACACTGTTTTACACACTACATTCTTCACAGCCATCTACTCCAGGAACACGACTAGCCCTAACACTCTCGGAACATATCTGGCTTCTGTGCTACATAGAGTGTCTACACAAGCTTACTGTTTCTCTGCCTTTACCACCGTCAGATGAGTAGCTGTATGACACACTCTCTCATTCTCCTCAAGTCTGTATAGTTGCAAAGAAAAGATTATGAGAGATTACAAAGTAAATATCTTGTCTTTAAACTTTGTAAGACCTATATAAAACTAGTTCTCTTCAGAGGGTAGAATTTAAAGAGGCACTTAAACTTGCATTTGAATGTTTCAATGTCTCCTTAGATCACTGCAATGAACATTTAATAATGAAATCTCAAAGCAGTTCAAATGGAGTTAAGTAGTCACATGACTTACAAGCCTTCTGCATTTTTCCTCTTGCTGCATATAATGGCGAGTAGTATTATTTATTATTATATAATATTATATAGTATTATATATAGCAATACCCCCATCGCTCCACTCGCCCATTACTCAGTCTCTCTCATTTTGTATACAGTAGTGAGAATTTAAAGAGCCAGTGCTCAAGGTCTAAAGTTGCATTTTCAGATTTTACATTCAATTTCTATTAATATGGAAAATTATCATAAGCTTATCTTAACTAATGCTGGGACAGGGGATGGCAATGACGGTGACAGTAACTAAGACTGTTGACGGTTTCCTGAGTTCCAGCCGCCATCGTAAGCACAGGATCACATCCAAACACACCCTATAAAGGAGGTATTATTTCTGCTCCCTTTAAAGATAAAGAAAACAGCTACACAAGGAAGTTGAATAAGAGAGCAAGCAATTAGCCCAAGATCACATAATAGATCAGTGATTTTGAATTCAGAATGAGCTTTGCTTTACCTCAGTGGCTCTGGTATTGACCATTTACACTTTTCTGACAAGAAAAAAAATCTCATTCCTCTGATAGCACAGCATCCAGAAAATGGAAATGAAGTAAATGTAAACCCAGAATTAGGTCGCAGAGGAGCCCATCAGAGGGATTGTTCTCACCTGACACCAGAGAGTACTACCTGAATCTCTGTGAGGCTGTCAAAATGACTTGGTAAATTGCTGGTTTAAGCAGCAAACATGAGCAAGCATTAACTTCTCTATGCTTCCCCTTCTACGACTGAGCTGGCTTTTTCAATGAATTCTTTCTATATAGCAGATTTCTCATTTTCAAAATGAATGTTTTTGATTTATTTTTCTCTGAGGCAAATTTTAGCTTAGCACTTAAACTATTTTACAACTGTATGTATATACGTAAATATATACATAGCAACTTGGTATTCCTGTTGGAGTCTTGAGAACTGGTTTTGCAGCAGCATACCGAATATTAAAGAGATTCAGTAACGTTTGGGTTCCTACACGTCAGTAGGACTGTGAAAACCATCTCTGATACACTAAAGCCCCGAGGTAGACCCTTCAACATGGCCTTTTGATAGCACTTAATCATAACAGGCACCTTGGACTTGGATGGCTCCTGCTCTTTTTGAGTGAGACAAAAAAAAAAAAAAAAAAAAAAAAAAGATTTATCTGTGTAAGTGTTCATCTTAGGCAAAATTCCAAGAAGCAGATTCCTAATAGCTCCGAGGAGAAGGTTGGATGTCCAGAGCTCAGTATGTTGTTTGTGGGAACATGGTTACTGGTTAGCTAGTCAGTGTAAGGGTGAACACAGTTAGTGGTTGACACCATTATATTAAACACACTGTGTTGGGTATGCTCAGCTCTGGGAATCTACAAAACATTTCCCTTGCTGTTGTTGTTGTTTAACTTAAAAATAGGAAAATTGGAAGGAATGAGAAGCACAGGTTATCTAACTTGTGGTCAGTGGCCCAGGCTGGCCGTGAACTCCTTATGACTCACCTTCCCCAATTCTGAGACCTCAGGCTTGCACCTACAGCCTAACGATGCCTATTTCCTTTTTATTTGGGGAGGAAAGAGAAAGATTAGCAAAAGTAAATATTCTAACCATGGAAAATCCCATTAGGAATCCGAAAATGTGTTTTAAAAATTCAACTGTGCAGAACAAGGGTTGTTTCATGTTAGTTAGGTACCAGGACTGACCTGTTGAAGAGGACTCCAGATTTCCAGTGTTGGTCTCTGGATCCATCTTATGGCACCGGCTATAGTTTTGGCGCCATCTGGTGGGGCTTGTCTCTGTGACTAAAAAGGAAGGATTTAAAACTCTTGTGGCTGACTAGAGGTCAAGGGCAAGGAGAGGAAGTTTTGAAACCTTTCCATTAGTTGGCAACTGCTTCATTGTCTCAACAAGAGAGTCTGTCGAGGAAATGCTGGAGATAAATGCATCCACTCTTCCTTTTTCCTGATTTTCCAGATGGAGTTTGGGAGTACAAGCCAATCCAATGGGTCGTATCACATGAACACACACACACACACACACACACACACACACACACACACACACTAAATTTTGTCCACCCATAAAGTCTTTGTTGAATCCTGATCCTGGAAGCTGATGCTGGAGTCACTACTCCTCCAGAGGCATGTATATTCTCTATCTTTAGTTCCTTTTCCATCTGACCATGCTTCTGGTATCCATCGTTCCACCTGTTGGTATTTTAAGGTTCTACTGGGTCCCCTCCCCTTTTACAGTTCATCCTTTTGTGCCTTTGTGCTCTGGCTTTGGTCAGGATCCCCTCGATGCTCGCCCATCATCAGCTCATTCATTATACTGCTCTCTTTGTTTCATAACTTCCAGCATATTTTCACCACAGGCGACTGTTGCTGAGAACGGTAGCTTGGATTCAGTTATGTGTTTTCATGCATACAGCCTTTACTTCTTTTTATAATTTTCCACCAGAAGATTGAATCCATTTTGTGTTATGTGATGTTTTCAAGCACATTTAGAGAAGTAAACAGATAGTTTAAGTAGTTGCCTTAATGGCAACTTTAGTTTGGTTTTAGTGGTATAAATGTCATCAACTCCATTCTGAGAGCCAGTTATGACCCTCTCACTCTTCTGTGGATGGAGAGCTGGTGCTTTTCCAAGGCCCAGAGGCAGTAGCCCTATCTCCCAGGGTGATGAGGATGCAGATGAGACCTTTGAGAGGTACTTAAGTTCAAATGAAGTCTTGAGGGTGGGATCTGCAAGATGTGATTGTGATTAGGGCTTTATAAGAAATGACAGTGTACTATCCAATGACTGTATTCTGTCATAAGACAACCATAATGGTCATTATGTCATTATGTTCATAAGTAATCATCTCTCTCTCTCTCGTATCACAGGAAGAAGACAGCCATCTACAAATTCAAAGGATAGTGCTCACTATAACCCCATCAAGACAGATGAATGCTAAAATCTTTATCTCAAATTTCCACCTTCTAGAAGTTTGAAGGGGGAAAAGTCTGCTATTTAACTTGTCTAGAAAAGGGTACCTTACTATAGCATCTCGAAATGACACAGTTTGTTCTTTGATAAACCTCTAAATTGATGGTTTATGTTATTTGCTTATTGTGATACCAACATTTTTATTTCTTCTACAAATAATAATCTTCCCCAGTTTTTGTGAAACTCCATAATCCTTCTAACAAAACATGGATTTTGTGATGATATTCTCTTGACCTCTACTCTATTAACGATCACAATTCTTTACAGGTATCTGTTATCTACAAGTTGTACCTACATTTTGCCTGTACAAAACAAAGCACCTGTACTCCTCTTTATTCCATTCCAGTAAGAATACAGATTAGTCATAACCTAAAAACAGCTAGGGATGTGCTATATGCTATCTATCATCTGTCTATCTATCTATCTATCTATCTATCTATCTATCTATCTATCTATCT
>CABHPQ010134769.1:0-21724 GCA_902168405.1 Peromyscus aztecus
CTCAAAGATGGAGGAGCTCAAAATCCCCTACAGACACATTCTAGAGTCAACTAACTCTAGCAAATATTTTTTTTCAGGCCACATCATTATTTTATTGTTGCTGGGATATCACCCCCACCCCGCCACTCTCTTGACCTATCAAAAGTTAGAATTGCAGTGAGATTTCTTACTCGAATAGAGTTCTGATTTTTTTTTAACATTAAAGAATCATTTCTTTATATATTTTGATGTTGTTTAACTTTAAAATTTCATAATCGCTATTTAACATGAATAGAGGATCCCCTTTGCTTTATTAATATTTTATTACCTTGATTCTTGCATTATTTGCTCATGATTTTATATATTTATATGCTCATATATGTATATGTATATATATACCCCCTAACTTTTTGTTTTCAACCATTTTTTAATTATTTTGCTTTTGCTACATCTTTCATAAACAGGATGAAACTAAATCCTACACAAATGGGTGATACTGTGTCTTAATCTAACATTCATCTATGAAGAAAGCTCCTTATCATTCAGAGTCCAGCAGGAAAGCAGCATCAACTCTAGGTATTTTAAACAGAAGGAGTTTAATATGGAAAATCTGTTACCAGGAGATGGAAGAACAAAAAAGCTAAACAGAAGAGAATGAGAGGCGTTAGCAACATCAGGACCCTATCACAACTCAGGACAGGAGAGATGCCATCCGTGAGCAGAAACTGGTGGCAGGTGGGACTTAGGAAGAACCACTGGGCAGACAGGAGAGCGCAAAGGGTAGAGGGCAGGGTATGCTAGCATACTCTGGAACAGGTAGGGGCTGAGGGATGCCGGGGAGAACCTGGTGGCCAGGTCCACTTCGATATGTTAAATAGGCACCTCAGCCATTTGCTCCAGGTTTGAAACTTAACACTCTGGTACCACACACACACACACACACACACACACACACACACACACACACACACACACAGACACACACACAAACAAAATAAACAAACGGGGACTTCAACATGGCCAACATCCTTTGTTTCCACGGGAGGTGTTCTGTCTGAACCTAGAACACAGGGAGAGAGCTAGGTGGGGTTCCATACAGTTGACTGCCTGCCGGGCTAAGACTTGCATGCTACTTAAGAAGAGGGAGCAACACTAGGTCTGTAAGAAGCTTCTGTGCAAGACCGTTATCTGGGCTGATCTTCAGAGAAGCTGTGGGGCCCGCTCTCCACGGTCCAGTCCCACTCTCTGCTCCTGCTCCCACCCAGGAGGGCTTCTTCCGCTGCAGCTTCAAAATGCCCCAATGTACCCGGCATGCTGCCTACTTTAACCACACCTTCCCACACAAGCACGTCTTCCTGGGTAGGCTGCCCCTCCAGTCCTACATGCCTGGATGTAGAAATGGGGGCGGAGCAAGCTGGGCTGGGTGCTAACCATTTGTTAAACTATTATATAAAACCATTTGGTTTGCTGTTGTGCCAGTAAGGTGCCCGGCAGTAAGGATTCCACACAGGCACACCTTATTAGGGGATTTTTAGACTTGTGGTACCATATATCTAAAGACATTTAACCTTCTGTTCTACCACAGGCAACTCAGTGTCCGCACCAAAGCTTATACCTAACTCCTAATGAACCCCAAACAGGAAGCTGAGGAATTGCAGTCAATTGTGTTAGGTTGAACCGAAGGAATCTGCCCATGTTTAACTGAACAGACCTAAGGTGGTAGTTTACTTCTCTATTTACACTGGCACGGGGCAGGACACTTGGTGAAGTGACTATCGCTGTGGAACAGGCTTCCTGATCCTGCCAGGTTGCTCACAGGGTATCATTTTACCCTCAGATTTTCATTTCCCAACGCCTCCTCCGCCTCTGCCCCAGCTCTGACACCCAACACTAGAAACTGGGAACGGGCTAGTGGGGTAGTTTTGGCAAGTAGACAGAAGGAGTCCTGAGGGAAAGAGAGACCCAACTACAGTGCCATCTCGACCAGCCAGTAACACCTACCCCTGCCCCACCAGGCTCCAGTGAGATGCCACTGCGGGTCATGCAGGGCTGGGGGCCTGGAGGCCGCACACAGCAGAGCAGCCAAGAGCAGGGAACCATCCTGCTAGGCAGCAGGCAGAGCAAGGCAAGAGAGGCGGAGGGGCGGGCTGCCTTCAAAACCAGAGCCTGGGTCTTGGCTCTCGAACACAAGCCATCCTTCCTCCCATCCTCTCCAGTGCAGGGCAAGCTATCAGTGACAGGGTGTAATTCCCCAGGCGCCTCTCACTCACACCCTCAACACTGCAAAGATGTCAGCTATAAAGTCTGAGCTGAAAATAACTCCACTTGTGAGTAAAGCTGAGGAGCACAAGACAGTCTGAGCCAAAGGGTATAGTGGGACTTTCCTTTGGGCCACCAGGTCCCAAATAATGACATGGAGACATTAATTATGAAAGCTTGCCTTAGCTTAGGCTTTTGTCTAACTAGCTCTTATAATTTAATTAGCCTATTTCTATTAATCTACATTCTATCACATGACTCGGTTACCTTTCCTCTGTCCCATATGTCCGGTTTGTTCCATTGGCATATCCTGAGTGCCTCGATTATCTCCTCTTCCTCTCTCTGCCAGGAAGTCCTGCCTATTTCTCCTGTCTAGCTATTGGTCGTTCAGCTTTTTATTACACCAATCACAGCAACACATCTTCACACACTGTACAAATATTCCGCAACACAAGGGTGTCTTCGCTTAAGCCAAAACAGAGTGGACAATGTCAGAAAGTTCAAAGGGTAAGTTCCCCGCCGATCCCTTCCTCCTGTAAATGAAAATGCCTGTGCTGACCTGCCCAGGGAAATGGGAGTGTGCTGGGTTGGCAAGCAGGTGTGCCCCTGTAGTTCAAATAAATAAACTTGAGACCCTTTGCTCAAACTCAGCAAACACAAATGGAACCAGGCAAGCAGCTCATTGTAAAACTGAGAAAGGCATTAGGTGAGCCTTCAAAAACAACTCTGGCTTTTGTCAGGACTGAAACAGAGCAAAAGAGAGAGACCAGAGGCGGAGAGTTAAGTTCCCTGCTCCTGGAGGTATTAGGGAGGACTTTGGCAACTTTTTGTCTCCTGAGAAGTGAAGCCAAGCTGAGAACAGATACTATCACTGGGTCCAATACCACAGAAGGTGCAATTAAAACCACTCAAGAAGCCAGCAGCAGGGCAGATATGGTCCAAACGAGGCAGAGCTAAGAGGTCTTCTCTGACTCTCCCTAAGTTCTGGTTTATACCATCAAATTCCAGGAAATCTAGGTTGCAATATAGAATAGTAATCTTCCATGACAAGTGATGGAAAAGAGCATGGGCAGCCGTGGTTCTCATCCTTCCCAACACTGTGACACTTTAACCCGGTTCCTCTTGTGATGAACACCAACCATAAAATTATTTTCATTGCTACTTCATAACTGTAACGTTGCTACTATTATAAATCATTTTCCAATGGTCTTAGGTGACTCCTGTGAAAGGGTTGGTCAACCCCTAAAGGGGTCATGACCCATAACTTGAGAACTTGGTCAGGACAGGTTACAAGGCAGATGCTGGTCCAGAACCTAGCATCATTTACACTTCCCTAGCCTTTCTTGACTTAGGCATGTAACCAGCTAATTTCCCGCACTAATTTTCCATCTCAGGCCAAAATTTTGAAGCTAAAAATGCCTTTCCTGTATCTTAAACATTGACCTGAATGGGGGAATAAGAGAACAGTGCTGCATGAACGAATCATCCAGGATAACATCAACATTTCCCACTAACAGAGACACAAGTTCAAGGGAGCCCAGAACCAGGATGGCACTTCCCCTTCTGACAGGCTGCTTCCTTCCTGAGGCTTCCTGGGGTGGGCAGGGATCTGGATGGGACTGAAGTGCTTCTGCTGTATTAGCCAAGTATAACTCACTATGGAAGCCGGGGCCTCCAGGTACAGTCTCTACAGATACATTGACCCTCCAGGTGTTTTGATAAGAAAACCCATTCCCTGAGAAAGTCTGCTGACATGGCTGAGAAGGCATCCTGGCTTCTCCTAGCTGTGCTGATGACAGCCTGGGAGTGACAGGCCTGTGTCTGCCTGGAAGGAGGTGATTTTAGCAGGAGGAGAGCTCAGCAAAGGATGGAGACTCTTGGGACCTGAGCGCGCCAGTCTTTGCACTTCCATCTGTCATTCATCCTGGCCTTCTTGTCAACCCTCTGAACCCCACTCGAGAAGAAAGAAAAAAAAAATCTGTCAGCATTCTGAGCTGAAGGGGAAATCCCACTTTAAAGATAATACTTCCTGTGTGCCAGATGTATATCTAGTTGGCTTTCTTCAATCTCTTTCCATAAAAGAGTTCCACAGCAGTTAGTCTCATAAAATAATAAAATTACATATAATCATCAAAGGTAGAAATGCTCCTTTGGGATTACCTATTCAAAGGGGCCCAAGACAATTCCCCAGAGCTGGGTACTTTCTAAGTTACCTATTCTAACTGTGGAATGTTTGTCTGCAGGCATGAACTTTTTCGTTGCTTACTCTTCAAAAGCCAAGTTTGAGTCTGTGTGCAGAGCAAAAATTGGCAGGACTTTAAAATGTCTCAACACCAAAGAGAAAAAAAGAAGAAACACACTTGAGCCTTTGTTTGTACTCTCTGGGGAGAGCCTTGAAGCCCGCGGAGATTCAACTACACGTAGCTTATTGTGATGGAGAAGAAAGTATGAGAACACAGATAAACACGTAAAAGAAGAAAACTAATACAAATTAGGATCTCAGGCCAGCTGTCCCCATGGGTGACAAGAACTTAGTCATACATGGGCTCTCTGGGAACTGGGATTTTAAAAAAGGCCCATCACAGGATCCCTCACAAGGGGCAAGGGAGTTGGGATGTTTACACAGCACTCCCATCATGTGCTGGTTTAGGGGTGCCCTCAGAACCACACGTGACTTCCCAGATGGACTCCTTTGGACTAAAAGTATTTCACCCAATATCTGCTTTTCTCTTCCTTTTCTCCAGTTTCTTATAAATGGCATAAAGTCATTGATTACCCAATAACCAGGCCGAACACTTATGGGAGGAGCCTCTCTACTCCTCCATCTTCCTGTGCTCGGCTAATTTATCTCTCAGGTCTTGGGCATCGTTCAATACATATCAGCCACGCTGGAACTGGTATTGCTAAAATCTCAACAATATTGGTCTCTCCTGCAATCATTTCTAGGCCCTAGAAATGGAATTTTTCTGAAAGAGAATGAACTTAATTCAACAAAAACATATGCACATCTAGATATAAATACTATGTCTAGAAGCCATTCAAATCAATATGTAACAGTAAAGTATAGTACATAATATTAAGGTATCTTTTGCCTTAAGGATTGAAGTAATATGGCCAGGGCAGTCGGTAAAAGCATTTGCTGTGCAAGCCTGATGACCTGAGTTGAGATCCCCAGCAGTTGTGTGAGAAGCAAGGTCTGTGGCATCTGTAGTCCCAGCAGGCCTAGGTGAGGTAGGAGGCAGAGGCTGGAGAATCACCCAGAAGCCTGCAGGCCAGATAGTCCGGAGTCCACAACACAACAACAGAAATGAGAAAGACCCTGCCTTACACAAGACAGAAAGCAAGAACCTTCTGGAAACTGTCTTCTGACCTACATGTACCTGCCCTCACATACACATACATAACACACACATGTGCATACACACATGAGCACGTGAATGCACACACACAAAAGACTTGAAGTGTGGCTGTATAATAATGCTATGAGGTAAAAATGAAGGAAATATTATGCAATAAAATGAATTAGGGCTGTGCCTAAGCCAAATCAATCCCTGTTCTGGACCATAAGTTCCTCTGTCCATGCTCAAAGCCACCAGTTCAGCTGAGACCACTACCACCACCACCACCACCACCACCACCCCCCACTCAGGCTCCAGGTTGTATTTTGAATCCCCTGACTATGGTCAGGTGTCCCCAGTTCCAAACCTTAATCTCTTACTTAGTTCTCATGTTAGTGTTAACGTTTGCCCTGTGGGATGCCCTCCTCCCAGGCTTTGGCTTCAGGTTCTCCCAGCACGCTGCCTCTGGGAACATGCCTCTTGCTTCCCCTCCTTATGGGCACGGGGCTCAGTCCTGATCTCAAGGTCTTCAGATTTTGATCTAGCCAGGTTTTCCACCCATTTGTGAGGAGCAACTAGCACTTGATCAGGGATCGTCCGGAAAAGGACCTTGATTTAATCTGATTATGACTGGGTCTTTTTGTCTGGGATATCAGCTCCGGTGTCTGTTAGTTGTTTATGATGTCTAGGACATGATGGGCAATAATATTTCAGAAATAAATGACAGAAGTGGTAAGGTGAGGTCAGGGCTGTGAGCCCACACTTCTCATTTTGTCAGCCATGTCATGTAGATGGATTTTTCTTTGGGCCACCAGCTCACCAAAAAATGACACGAAGACTTATTACTAATTATGAAAGCTTGGCCTTAGCTTAGGCTTGTTTCTAACAAGCTCTTATAACTTAAATTAACCCATTTCTATTCATCTACATGCTGCCACGTGGTTCGTGGCTTTTACCTCTCCTCCTGCATGTCCTGCTTCCTCTCTGTCTCCTCTGGCATCTCCCCCATGCCTAGATCCAATTCCTCTTCTTTTCTCTCTGCCCAGAAGTCCCACCTAACTTCTTCCTGCCTAGCTATTGGCCATTCAGCTCTTTATTAAACCAACCAGAAGGCACCTTGGCAAAGATACATCTTCAGAGTGTACAAAAAGATCATTCCACAACAATGTCAGAGTTGTATCACTGATGTGCTGATCTAAAATGTTTAGAGGTCTGGGGTGGGGAGGCTGGATCAGGCAGTAGAGTGTTTGACACACATGCATGCCAACCTGAGTTCAGATCCCTAGTAATCACATAGAAAGCTGCGTACAGCGGCACTGCCTGTAATCCTAAGTCTAGAGAAGCAGAGGCAGGGGGATCCTTGGGACTTGCTGGCCAGCCAGCCTAGGAAATCAGTGAGAACAAGTTCAATGAAAATCTCAATTACAAGGGCAAAAAGTAAGCATCAGGCACCAACACTGCTTTTTCAAATAGTGAGAAATAAGGTAGTTTTCCCAAAAGTAACAACATTAGTTAATTCCAGATAGCTATTGTTTTTTCCCAACTGTTTTTGTATATGTGTCTGTGTATACATGATATGTATGTATGTATGTATGGGTGTACTTCTCTCTCTCTCTCTCTCTCTCTCTCTGTGTGTGTGTGTGTGTGTGTGTGTGTGTGTGTGTGTGTGTGTATGTGTAGGGGCAGCCAGAGAACAACTTTGTGGAGTTCAGTCTCTCCTTTGACCTTTACATTAGTTTTACAATTCAACACATGTAACTAGGTTACATGCCAAGCACCTTTACCTACTCAGCCATCTCACCAGCATGTTTACATTTCTTTAATTACCTTTGATTTCTTTTGGGAACATGTGTGTATGGGTGGGGTGCACGTGCCACAATGTACATGCGGAAGTCAAAGGCAACTTGCAGGAGCTGGTTTACTCATTCCGTTGTGTGGATCAAACTCAGGTCTCCAGGCTTGTGGGCAGGCACGTTTTTCCTATGAGTCATATCCCCAGCACAACAGTTGATTCTTAGGGCAAAAGCAGGCTGATAGACCCTAGGTGCAGTTGACAACATCTACGGTTTTGTGGTTGAGTGAGTGTGCCTGTGAGTTCACACAGTGATTCCAGATGTTTTGACACTCTTGGGCACAAACCCGCTGCACCACAGGGAGCCTTTGCTACTCCTGTGGTGGTAGAACCCAGGATTCGAAGCCTAGACTTATTTGAAACCAGGATGGAAATATGCTGAGAGGGGGGAAAAAAGGAAAACATAAAAGGGAAATGATGGAAACAAAGATAGCTGGCCAGGTTTAGAAGAAAACAGTCCCTTAAAATAGAAAAATAGCCACAGGATATTCCCAAATACCGCTGCTTGTTACATCCACATTTTGACAAAAGAGACCACCTGGTGCTGCCTGTCCAAACAGGGTTGATCTCAGCCAAGCCCTGGCTGGAGACATGGAACCCGCACACACAGTAACAACAGGTTCCTACCACATCAATTCTGTTGATGTTGGAGCAGATTAAAGCAGATGTTTCCTGTCGGACTGTGACTCTCCTCCCAAAGAGCACAGCAGCATCCTCTGCCTCGGCAAGAGCCTCCTGCCACTGGATTTCCCCCTGCCTTCACTATCCTATATGTAAATCACGTCATATCATTCCCCATCCCATCCCCCCACCCCATATCCAGCAGCTCCACACTCTGGAATCCTCTTCTTAAAATGGAAGATGGGTCATAGTTCAACAAAGGAGAACTCTATTAAGAAAAGCGCTCTACAGTCTCAGGGGAGGGGCTGCCAAGGACAGTTATGCACAGTGGCTCAAAAATACTGAACAGTCTTGGTGGAGGAGGGGTGGGATTTGAGCATGGTCCCCAAGATCTAGAAATTCTGGTGGAAATTTATCTGTTGACAAAGGGTGGGTTCATCAAGCCCAAGAGGAGGTAATTTAGCAATGCTTGACCCTTGACCCTTTCATCTTTCAGGAAGTAGCAAACAGAGGAAGGAGAAGGTAGGAAATTTAGTACATGGTAGCCATCAGAATCAGACCAGAAATGTAAACAGCATGGCTCTCAGCTCAGGAGCCATGCAGCATATCACATTTAGGTTAGCTTCCAGTTGTCATAACGTTATGATATGATTTAGAGACAGGATTGTCTTCAATAAACAATTCAATAGTACAAAATTCTTACGTGAGGGAGAAAATCACAAGGCAGAGGATATTATTAATGATTTAAAAAAACAGATGCTATTCACTGAGTTCTTATTCCATATGGACCTCATTACTTTACCACTCCCCTCTCCAAGCGATGGGGATGAATCCAGGGCCTCCTGTACGGCAGGGAAGTACCTACATTAATAATCCCGTTTGAGTTAATGACAACCCAACAAAGCTGACTTTCATTTGACAAATGAGAAAATAAACACAGAAAGTTAGATAGGGGTGAAAGGTTAGGTAGGGGTGAAAGGTTAGGTAGGGGTGAAAGGTTAGGTAAAGGTGATAGGTTATGTAAAGGTGAAAGGTTAGGTAGGGGTGAAAGGTTAGCTAGTGGTACATCTACATGATGGCTAGTAACGTGGGTCTCAACCTTGGACATTGTGAGGCTCAAGTCTAGGCTTTTGCCACTGTTTGTGACTCCAATGGGTGGCTTGTTCCAGAATGCACACTCTCTTCCTGATCTAGTTCACCCCACCCCTCACCACAGGGGTCATTGCTGCACTCTGCACTCTACTCAAATTGAAATAAAAAGCAAAGAAGATGTGGTTCATTCTTAAGGTGCTTACTCAAGGGCTCCCATGAACAGCATTCATCATGTAAAAGAAGAAAGAACCGTTGCATCAAATCCAGATCATTTTGGCCCAACCGCAGGACTTTTTATCTGCTTCTGAATGGCCTGTCTAGAAGGAATTCCTTGTGTCATACCCTATTGGTTGCCACTAATACCTGGCCCGCTCCCTAAATCATAACTATGAGCCTGTTGGCTATACCAGCAGACCAAGTGTAATGGCTGATCTTGTCAACTTGACACACCTGAGAAGAGACCTGCCTCCACAAAACTGGTCTGCAGGGCATTTTCTTAACTGACAATTGACGTGGGAGGGCCCAGCCTATCGCAGGCCGTGCCATCCCTCGGCAGGTGTGCCCGGGCTGTGCTAAGAATGGTAGCTGAGTGAGTGAGCCAGCAAGCAGTGTTCCTCCATGGCCCCTGCTCCAGTTCCTGCTTCCGGTTTCCTGTCCTGACTTCCCTCAGTGATGGACCGTGACCTGGAAACGGTAAGATGAAATCAACCCTTTCCTCCCCAGGTTGCTGTTGGTCATGGTGTTTATCACAGCACCACAGAGCAAACAAGGGCACACAGAGAAAGGAATTCAATGAACATCTGTTGATGAGCAAGTGAATTAGTCACAATAAGCAAGAGACACCGAAAGTGATGGCATTTGGAGCGAAGCATTCATAATTCTGGAACGTTCTTTAGTGATAGGCAAACAATTGAAAATGGATTTTCTTATCGGCAGATCTGGGACTTTAACAAGATGTCACTTCCTGGGGAAGAGTAGGATCAGCTCCTCACAGGGGGGTTTCAGAGATGTTTTTCATTTTCCTGGATTTTTTCTTTAATATAATATTTTTATTAATATTTTGAGAATTTCACAGAATGTATCTCTGTGATTTCTGCTTTTATTCTTTTTGCTTGTTTGTTTAATATATTTTTAGAACACGATACGTAAGTATTGAATCTTCCTCTTTCCTGCCATTCTCTCCTCCCCAACTCCAACTCCCAAGTTCATCGCCTCTTTTTTTTTAAATTATTGTTACATGTATACACATATGCACATGTGTATATATATGCACACATGTATATATAACCTACAGAGTTCATTTAGCTTACATGTACATGTGTCCAAGGCTGACCACTTGGGGTTGGACAACCTATGTGGTAGCTTCTTCCTGAAGGAGACAGCTCCTCCCTCTCTCCCAGGCACTGACCACCTGTACCTAAGGGTGGGGCAATATAGAATTTTCCCTGTCCATATATTGGCATGTCAACTGGTATTGCCATCATGCTAATCTTATTCAGGTATCCACATTGTTGAGAGTTCATGAGTACCACTGCCCTGTGGTATATAGAGGACACTGTCTCACAGAAGTCACCCTGGTCCTCTGACTCTTACAATCTTTCCACCCTCTCTTCTGTGATTTCCCCCTGAGCCTTAGGTGTAGGGGTTCACTGGAGATGTATCAGTTGGGGTTGGGTGTGACATAAGTTAAAAAGCAGTCCCCCTTCTTTTCCTAAGACCAGGTCCTATGTCAGGGTAATAGCCAGCACTGCTGGGGCCTCTGCCATGCCTTTGAATCTCCAAAACTGTGAGTTAAACCAGCCTTTTCTCTTTCTAACATTGGTGCCTTGGGTACTTTATTGTAAGAACAACTCCCCTGGTGAAAGATCACACCTGAGTGTGACAGAGCAGGCTCCACCAGGACATTGTATTGGCAGAGCATCAACTGCCCCTCTGGGGCTGCCCTTTCTAGACATTTTAATAGGCAGAATGTAACTTCCCCTCATGGCTAGGACACTGGATGGCTGAAGTGTGATCCTAACTAGTCTTATCAATAAACACCAGGAGTTAAATATCGGGGTAATAACCTGAAAGATCAGAGAAGCAAAGGAGCAGCCACCAATGACTTCTTACCTCTCCAGATCCTCAGACCAAAAAGGGACCTGTCTCCACCTGCCTTATATTCCTGTCTCCACCTCCTGATTGTGCTGGGATTCTATCTCCACCTCCTGATTGTGCTGGGATTAAAGGCATGAGCCTCCCAAGTGCTGGGATCAAAGGCATGAGCCTCCCAAGTGCTGGGATTAAAGGTGTGCACCACCACTGCCTGACCTCTATGGTTAACTAGTGGCTAGCTCTGCCCTCTGAGCTACAGGCAAGCTTTATTTGTCAGAATACAAACAAATATCAGACAACAGATGGCAGTCTCTGTTGGTTGGAACTGAAAGCCTTTAGCTTCCTGAGGCCATGATACTCACTGCCAGGCTGGTTTTCTCTTGGTGCACTTTTCCCATTTGGATCAACTTACTTATTTTTGAAAGAAGGAATTTATTCCTTTATTCATTGGGCTCTGAGTTACTTACTACATCCTAATAACCTAAAATCTTTTCTCTGGAAGGTATTCCTCCTCCCTTCCTCCCTCTTCTTCTCATCATTATCTTTATTAGTACTGCCAACATCATAGTTTACGTCATCCTCTGGAGTTCTTTAAAAGAAACTTTTGAGCAAAACCCAGATATTTTATATCTCCACCAAGCACACTTTTCTATAGAGAGTGTTGAAGGCACTGTTGAAAACTACAACAGAGACTGCTCTGTGCCCCCTCTGACCATCCTCCCCTGCTTTCTTCACAAGAACACCCAACTTCGGCTGTGTGCATGTGAACACTCAGTATGATGTGTACATTTCTCAACCCCCAAAAGTTCTCAACACTGGCCTTGATCATGTGTGTCTGTCCATGTCTGTGAGCCATCTTAAAAGTGGTATCCTTGGCCCTTCTTTACCCTCCCCTGTTCCTAACTAGGACATGAATATGGTACTTGGAGTTCTTACCGTCTCGAGCCCTGAGAATGAAGACGGGGTGGTAGGGGCAGCAGTCGCTAACTCTCCTGATAGAGCTTGAGTGTAGTTTAATTACTGAACTGTGTCCCTTGAGGGCCCATGTGATGAAAAGCTTGGACTCCAAGATGGTAGAATCATTGGGATGTGGGGCCTAGTAGTGGGTATTTGGGCTATTCAGGGTACACTCATAAAGTGGTATAGGGCCCCCAGTGTCTCTCTCTCTCTCTAACATCCTGTCTGCCAACATTAGCACTTTCACACATGTTTCTGCCATGATGTGACTGTAGTTGGGAGGATCTTCAATCTCAATTCCCCAGAATTGAGGCCATGCCTTGCCCTTGAACCTCCAAAACTGATTTAAACAAACATTTTCTCTTTATAACATTAGATGCCTCAGGCATTTTGTCATAGTAATAAAGCAGTGACCTTAACTTAGTTATGTCCAATCAGAACTACAACCCAGCCTATGGCCCCCAAAATGTCATTAGATGAGAGTTTTCCCTAGAAATCTCTGAGACCTTGACTGAATCACTCATTGCTTTCACGTTTCCAGTGCTCCTGGCCCCTCCTGATTTGATCAGATGCATGTAAAGAAATTCTATCTGAGAAGTTGAATACTTTGTCTTCAATCTCCTGAGTCTGTCTGTAATGCATCAAGAGACTTGACTCATGGCTTAGCAGAGAAAGGGCAAAGTTAATATAAAATCAGAAAACAAACACTACTAGAGCAATAAATTGAGGTTTGCTACAGAGTAACAAAGAAATCCATTCTCACAAATCTCTCTGTGAACAAGTTTATCATGAAACAGTTCATGATGGTGTTTCTCGTATTTTACTTTTGTAGCTTTTGGCTGAACTACTGACCAGATTAGGAAATGGGCAAATGCTTACAATATGTACACAGTTCGCATATGTTTTAGTGGGATGTCTGTGAGATACAGTCAAAACCCTATCATCACAATTAATGGGAGAGATAAATGTTCGAGGGATTTAATGGATTTTGGCCGGCATACAGACAGACACAGATGTGTCTTAAAAGAAAAACAAAACAACAACAAAAATCCTCCCACCAACCAAATTTTCCAAAGAGATAATCTTGTGGCGTCCAACATGTGTCTATGAAAGTGCCTGACAGAGGGGCCAAAGAACACAGAATTTCTCATTTGTCACAACTTCATAAGATGTTAATTAAGAGATGGATCAAAGGGCAATAGACCTAGTCCTGGGTCACTAACTAAAAGCCTGATGTCCATACGAAGAAGAGCTAAAGAGAATCAACAACCATTAACTACCAGGTAAGCAGAACATCTGTGGATATGTGAAGCCACAGACAGTCGTCCTAAAGCCTCGCCGTGTTGTGACATGTACAGGGCCCACAGCAAGGAGCCTCACAACCTACATGACAGATACAGACGCCAAGTCAAACCACTGGCCTTTAAAGACTAAGTCCTAAATGCAAATTGTATTTTTGTTTTTGTTTTTGTTTTTTATGTTTCTCAAGACAGGGTTTTTTCTTTGTAGCTCTGGCTGTCCTGGAGCTCACTCTGTAGACCAGGCTCACAAAGGTTCACCTGCCTCAGCCTCCCAAATGCTGGGATTAAAGGTGTGAGCCACCACAGCATGTGACATGTTTCCCATAGGCTCATATGTTTGAACACTTGGCCTCCAACTGATGGAACTGTTTGGGCAGGTTGTGATACCTAGAACGTGGAGCCTCCCTAGAGGAAGTGTGTCACTGGAGTGAGTGTGGAGGTTCTACTGACCAGTCAGGCTTCCTGTTCTCACTCTGCTGCCTGACTGCAGACACCTTGTGACCTCCTACCTCCTGCTCGTCTTACCATGACTTCCCCGCTGTGATGGAATGATCCCCTTGAACTGTAAGCCAGGACAGACCCTTCTTGTCTTCAGTTGCTTCTTGTCAGATACTTGCTCATAGCAATGAAAAAAGTAACTAACACAATATAGAGCCGAAGACCCATCGTGAGACTGATCCAGCATGCCCCAGTCTGGTGTCTGCAGAACACAGTCTGATAGTAACTGCCCATCTTCCCTGAGCTCCTACCATGGACAACACTGCTCTAAGTAAGTAAGTCATGTATTTCCCCATCTTCTACTCAGGAAGGAGAGTGCTCTCATCATCCTCATTTAGGAAAGAACACCAGAAAAATCAGGTTACCAAGCCAGGAAACATCGGAGTCAGAGTTCAAACCCACACACGGATTTCAGAGTTGCTCAGAGAAGACCACATCCCAGTTACTGTGGAAGCCTAAATACCTTGGCAGCTCTAAATGCTTGCTCTTCTCAAATGGTGTTGTCTTCCCCCTCCCATCCCTAGAGAAGATCATTAACGATAAAAGATCTTTAGGAAGCTGTGCCTGCATGATTTCAGAACACTTCCCTTGTCTGTCCTTGAGCTTCGGATGGGTAGCCCTCTCAGAATCTGGTCAAATGCCTTCTAAAATATCCATTAATTTTGTTGTAGTGTGAAGTTTGCTTGACGAAGACAGAATGTAGAGGTGGAGATCAGTGCCAGAAGTAATGTGCTGAACCAAACGGTGCGCCAAGAACGCAAGGAAGGCTGAAAATGGTTGTGTTTGCTGGTTTGTTTTGAGAAGTGAAAAGCTGAAGGTAGGTAAGGAAAGAAGGTGATAACAGAGGAGAGGAGATAATGGGGAGATGGAGGAAGGAGGGAGAGGAAGGAAGGAGGGAGGGAAGGAGGAAGAACGGGGTCCAGGTGGTATGGATGGGGGGGGCAAGGACTGTGTGACTGTGAATATGTAAAGGTCATGGATGGCTGCACAGATGGACCCCGGCCTTGACAAAACCAAAGACCAAAGACCAAAAAAAAAAAAACAGTTACGGGAAAGCACCACCATTATCAGTGAATAGTATAATAGAGGATTTGCAGGGGCCTAAGGAGGTAAAAAGAAGGAGACCCTGAGCTCCCTTCTGAAACTATACCCTAATACCCTCAGGACTTCACAGCCCAAAGGTGCTGCAATTACCACTTTGAGTGGGCAAAAAGAGCAAATGCATCCACTAGTCATCATTTGGTCTGAGAAGGAATGACCTTCATCCTGGCTCTGCTTACAGAGGGGAGAGGCTTAAGGCTGTCCACTCATCCCGCTGTCTAGGGCCCTGGTGAAAACTCCAACCAGGGTCAAGACTCAAGGAAATGTGTTTCGTGTCTTTGTCTCTCAGACTCACAAGCAGAGTGCCGCAGGGTATGTATGAGGTTTCAAAATCCTGCAGACATTTGCTTTATCAACTCTGCCCTGGAGAGACAGAGCAAGGAGCCTGACGATGTGAGCGAGCAACACCTTCCAAGAGAACGGAAAGGGGACTAACCAGGTCAAATGAGCTGCTGGGTCAAGGTTCACCTGAGGCCAGCCTATGCTTTGTGCGGGCCAAACACTGCTTAACTATTTAGGTCCCACTTCATCTAGTTTCTCTCCTGTTCTCTACAAAGACCCCAACAGATACAATCTGAGTCCTGGATAGAGATCTTGCTGTCTCAAATGCAGGCCTGAACTCACCAAAGAGTTGTCCTCAATGCTGGGATAGAAACCACTGATACAATCAGATTTACTGACAGGGGACTCTGGAAGAGTCTGTAAATCCAAATGACACAGTCACACCTCGGGTAGACACCAGATCTGAGATGCAATGAAGGATGCTCAGGCCTGGCCTCCACCCTCACCTGTGCAGAGTACACGGGCAGAGACTGCCTAGGGTCTTTTTTTTTTTTTTTTGGTTTTGGAGGGCACAGGTATCTGAAATGCAACCGCTAGCACATTCCCTTCTGAAGAAACTCATCGCATTTAATCAATACCACTTATGTTTCGGGTCACCGGTGTTGTCTGTCTTGGATTTAAAACTCTCAGAGAGAAGAAATCTTATCCACTTACCCCACTTGCACAGAAGGCAGCCTGGCCAAGCTGCTGAAACCAGATCAACACCCTCGGGGCAGCCGTTCACACTGATATTACAGCTGGGAAGTCGGTGTAAATTCAAACTTTACTTTGAACTCCTGTCAGTATTTTCCTGGAAGTCTCAATTAAAGCCAGGAACAGCTTCCTCCCAAGCTTGACTAAGGAGAGGGACATGTTCAAACAAACAAACAAACAAAAACCAGGATCAAAATTACAAGACATTTTGTGTTCAAAGTATTTAGTGTATCTGGTGTCTCCCACCACCATTTGTGCAATATGTCTCTCCTGCCACAGTGGTCTCCAAGCCAACCAACACAAGCAACACCCATTCATGGTACAGGCAGAACTTTTGTTGTTCCAAGCAGCAGGAATAGTAAAGAAGCAAGATTTGAGGCAGACAATCTGAGGGTTACAGCCTTGATGGTGTCTTTGTCATGTGACCCTGGACAAGTTATGTAGCCTCTTAGCATCATGTATTTTCTACAAATGCCATGTCCACACTACAACCTGCTCCAAATGTTTCCGTGGCTTTGTGTGACAAATGGTATGCTTACATCAGAGCTCACGGGAGATAAAAATGCAGTCACACTGTCCTCTCCCCTCAGCTGGGCAGGCAGCAATTCCAGCAGCGCCTCAATTTCCCCTGTGTGCCTCCCTCACATCTCATTCCTTCCTTCCTCAAGTACAACCAATTTTAGCAAGCATTTGAGCCCTGTGACAAACCCAGCTTACCATGCATGACCCTGGGAGGTTAGAACTTAGAAGCCATCTAGTTTTTTGTTGTTAGTAAGAGTTACAAATAAGCATTTCAAAATAGAAGCATACACAAAAGTCACAACATTCTCACGCCCTGGAGAATGCGGTGGGCCTAAGGTGGATTCCTCGCTCTCTCTCATGGAGAGGCGGTGCTACATGCCAAGCACATGCATCAGAGTTACACAGCACTGGGTGGCTTCCCTCTATCTCTTTTGTGGTCAATAAATGTGACTACTGATCTTCAAATCTTAAAAACTTCCAGCTCTAACTGAAAGGTAAGTCTTCGTCAAAGGAGACCAGATTGCTGGTAACACATATATGTCCTGGTGTGGCACAAAGAGGAAAAACAAATCCAGAGGTCTCTCCCGTCTCCTGACTCCAAGCAGCATTTTCAGAATTCGGTGTGTGAAAACCTCCATGATGATAAGGGGAGTCACCCACAGTAGTAAGTGATGGTTCCGGCTGCTGGCCATAGCGGAAGGCTCAAAAGAAATACACTCTTCACTTCTACACAAATGGGTTTGATTGTATTGTTGCTCTTATTAAAGTGTAACTTACAAAGATTATATAAGATTCCTCAACCCCCTTCCTTCATTTTAATTGTATAGCTCCATGGATCTTAGCAAGTCTTTACAACTGTATAACTGCTGCCATCATCAAGACGCCGAGCATTGTTATCTGTCCAGTTACCTCTGTGCTCTTCACAGTCACCCACAAGATGGCTTTCTAAATCACTAACCCATCTCTCCAGCCCCAAGATCGCTTTCTACAATAAATAACTATTTTAAGCCACGAAGAATGAGAGGAGGTTATTTAAGCAAACACACCCTCCACAAGCCAAGATGAAGCTACTAACAACGGCATACCCCCGAGTTACTGGAAATCTCTGAAACCCTGCTTTGGTCTTAAACCCAGCACATATCTAGAAGGCTGAAGATGTCATTACAGCAGGTGGGTGGGATCTCCTTGTACAGGATCAGAGGCCGCCAGCCAATTTTCAGGAAGGAGAGAGGTGTGATTTTTATGCTTTAGGATAAGGTGCTTGGGAGAATCCAGAATATAGATGAAGAGCAGGAGTCCAGTTTATCGATTATTGCAATAACCCAAGAAGAAAGTGATGGGAACCAGAAGCAGTAAACGCAAGACTGGAAAGGAGAGACTGAGTCAGAAACGCAACAGGACACTCAAGCATACCACTGTGGTCTGTGGTGGAGCAGCCAATTAGAGGAAGCACAAATATTGGATTTTTTAAGTGGTAAGAAATAAGCCTTCCAGGCTAGAACAACACTTTGCCCAGCATGTGCAAGGCCCTGAGTTTGATCACCAGTATCAGAAACCTAGTTTATGTAAGAAGCCAGTTTTAAAAAGGGAAAGGTTTTCTCATTGGGCCAATTATGAAATGATGGGTATGACAAACTTATCTGAGTCTGAGGTTCCCTAAAGGAGAGAGACTGGAAGTACAGTGAGTAAGTTGAGAGGTCCAGAATGGCTAATGTGTCAGTTGCCCCGATGATATTTTGGTTGTCCCCTTCCATTCCTTGATCCCCATTTCCCTCAGTGTCCTGCTCTTCTTCCTAAAGGCCCCTTCTGGGTTGGTCAGTAGGAGGCAACAGCAGGAGACGGAGGGTGAGGGGACAGAGGTCCTTATTTCTCCCTCCCTACAAGTTCAGTCCCCCTCCGGCAGCTGGCTTCACAGCTCCAGAGCCCACAGTGCTGTACTTCACTGACCCTTGCCCTTGACCCTCCAGTCCTAACGGATGCTCATCTGTTACTGCTAGTCACATTGTTCTCCCCATTCTTTTCTGACCTTACGGCGTTTCCTTAACTTCATGCATGCCTGCACAGACTACAAAGATTCTCTTTGGTAAGCCTCTTTTTTTTTTTAAGGTGAATTTTTGATGATGTGTATGCAAGTGAGTCTGTGTGGAGGGATGCACACATGAGTGGAGAGCAGAAGGAGACATCAGATTCCCTGGAGCTGGAGTTCTGGACAGTTGTGAACTGACCAATGCGGTTGCTAGGAACTGAACTCAAGGTCCTCCACAAGAGCAGCTCTTTTGAGAGCACTGTCTCGTTCCTGCCCACATCCTAACGGGTGAGAAGAGTTTCATGGCAACCTATGATAAAGGCTTTCCCAGTTTTTCTCTCTGCTGTCTCAGTATAGGAGACATGGCCATATTTATCTGCTGAGGCAAAATGCTTCCATCATTCTTTTGCAAAAGCAGCCTGTGGAAGCTGAGTGATTAGGCTCTAACTCCTATCACTATGTTTCTCATTGCCATGTACATCATGGCTGAAGCAGGAGATGAAACAGCACAGAGCTGTGGATGTGGCAAGGGTCAAGGTTGCCATACATCAGTAAAGACTTGCATACTTGCAGGATTAACACTGTCTGAATTCCAGGAACCAGCTGAGCATGATCAAGATAAGCAACAGTCCGTATTTTAGACTGAGGATTGGCAGCAGACCACAGCAAACCACAGACTCGGGGGTAAGTGCTTGCATATGTGTTAGATGGGACTTCTCATCCCAGCCTCACAGCCAGGCCCAACTGCATGTTTCTGATGGCCCATGACCTATCTGTGACCTCCTCAGAGAGTCTTTCTGTAACTACCCTTTCTCAGCAAGATGCACCCTCCTCACCAAGTTTTTATTGTACCAAGTTCACATCCTCACACCTTACATTACAATTTGTGTGTCTATATTTTTTCTTTACATGTTATTTTCTGCCTTTCCCGTTAGTGAGTTCTGTCACAGCAGGGACCACATCTAGGGCATAGAGAAGTGCTTATAAAATATTCTGTAGTGAATAAATACTAAATATACAAGTGGCACCAAAGGTAAAGAAAAGGTTGAAGGTCACTAATGTGTCACTATCCTGTTTATACATATGGACTTTAGTGGCCTTGTTTGTAGTCAAAACATACTTCTCATAGCTGGATCCTTTGGATGTCTTCAAGGAGTGATGTCTCAAAGGAGCGGAACTCTCCCTATGAGTAAAGCTTGAGGCTGCATGTTTGACTTGCTTTTCACAGCGTTCGGCACAGCCCCAAGCACAGATGGGAGCTTCATAAATATTACTGAATGATGATGACACCAAGGATTATTTAATACCTCCATGTGGGTGGAGATGGACCTTGGGCCACAAATATACTTTGAATGCGCATTGCTTCTCAAATCATCTGTACCAGAGCGGTTTCATCAACGATTGTGCCACAAATCAGACACATTCAGATGACAGAGTCCCCAAAGAATGCCATTTTCAAAGCTGAAATATTATTATACAGGGGTAAATGCAATCTGTTTTAGTGACACTGTAAGAATAGACAATTAAAGACAATGAAAGTCTCTTTTTGGGAAACACCAGTTTTATCTGTGAATAATGAAAGTTTGGATAGTTCACCAGTTTCAAAGGTGCCCACCCATTCTGAAATACCAGGAGCTAGTGGACCTTTGGATCTATCTCAAGCATTCAACTGTTACCCTGGCATTTACGGATACAATCCTATGGTTCCGTTCATTTAAAATAATAATAATAATAATAATAATAATAATAATAATAAGTAATTTGGGAAACCAAAAGAAGACAGACTTTTGAAGCTGTATTTGTTCACCAGGAAGAAAGAGGCTTATAAAATGTCCATCATGAGAATCCACAAGGGAGCTACCCAGCAGATCAAATACCCAAAACAAATCAGCACGTCAGAGCCCCACAGAATTCTGAATCCCAACCAGCAAGCATGAATAATCCTTTTAAACGGTTGCTCACGTATCAGAACAGGCCCTTTGTGAATCTCTAGGCAAGGCCTCTGGCTTTTGACTGAACGGAGGTTTTCTTGGGAAAGTGGATGAAGTGAAATCAAGAGCGATGGGGGCCATTTCCACAAGAAAAGAGGACAAACGGTCTCTGTTGTCAGAATGAAACTTCCCACTCCTGGCCATGGCTTGGAAAGCTGTCGGCTACCTCACAGGAGAGCTAGGCAATGTTTTCAATGGTTTCAGCTGAGGCTCTCTGGATCTGAGAAGCTGTGATAATAACCTGTATCAAAAGAGACAGGATCGGATCCTGCCAGTTCCCAGGTAGCTGTGGGACCCAGTACAAGGCTCTTAACTTTCCTGAAGACTGGTTCATTAATATGAAAAGAGGGATACTGACACAATGTCCTCACAAAACTATTGTCAACTTAAGGAAGATATATGCAGATTCCCTCTAAATTATAAAATTGGGTTTAAGTAGAATCCTGGAATATCAAATAAGCTGCAAAGTGCCCAGGATCCTTTCCTTGGGCACCTGCACCATATGGCATTCACTCACATAGACACACTCACACACATAAATAAAAAATAATAAAATTATTTTTTAAAAAAACCTCCACTTACAACATCATCAAAATGTGGAAACAGGAATAAATTTAACAAAAACTGTGAGACATCTGCATTAAAAACTTGGAAGCTTATATGTAAGTGAAATTGAAGAAAACCTATTTATAAATACATCCATGGATTGGAAGATCCAATATTATTCAAATGTAATCCTCCTCAAATGGCTTCGTGAATTCAACAGAATCTCAGTCAAGGTCCCAATGGCTCTGGTGTGAACTGATACTTCAATTCTAAAATGTGTGTAGTAATGGAGAAAGCCTAGTAAACATGTATGTATGAACTAGAGAAAGAATGAAAATGACTGGATGACTGACCTGATTTCAGTGTAGTGTCTTTGTAAAAGCCAGTAAAATAAACAGAATAGGATGAAGAGTCCAAATAGATCCACATACACATAATCAGTCGATTTTTAACAAATAAATCAATACTAGTCAGTGGAAAGAAAAATTCCTCCAATTAATAGTGTTGGAGCA
>CABHPQ010134771.1:0-14893 GCA_902168405.1 Peromyscus aztecus
CAGAATTATCATTTCCTTAGTGTGGAGTGTTTTCAGCACCTATCCACTCTCTGTAGTCATGGTGAAAACGAGAAACAACGGGCTGCACAGAGTGTCTGTGTTATCTGCCAACTCTGTCAAGCTCCCTCAGAAAGAGCGTTCATTCATTTATTTATTTATTTATTTATTTGTATTTTATGTGCACTGGTGGTTTTCCTGCATGTCTGTGTGAGGGTGTCAGATCCCCTGAAACAGGTGGTATAGACAGTCATGAGCTACCATGTGGTTGCTGGGAATTGAACCTGGGTCCTCTGGAAGAGCAGCCAGTGCTCTTAACCACTGAGCCATCTCTCCAGCTCCCAAGACTACTGTTCTTAAGGGGAGGTACAATCATCACGAGGTTATGTCATTCCAGGACAGAACAAAAAAAGGTTAAAAACCTCAGAAAGACCACCTTCAAAAATCCCCTTTACTCGACTGATCATATATGACAACATCTTGGAAATAAATGTATTGTCTAAACCTAAAATGGTCCTACAAAATTCTTTTGCCAACAAACCTCTGCCACCACATCTCAGTTTCTATCAAGCCAGGAGATAAAATGATTCCTGACTAGCGAGGCGCTGGTGGTGCTCTTCTAGAATCCCAGCACTTGCGAGGATGAGACAAAAGTATGGTTTCAAGGCAGGCACCCAAGGCTACACACTGAGACCTTACCTCCAAAACAAAAAATCCACACACACACACACACACACACATTTCATTTACCAGATACATATACATGTCAATATACATATGTGGTATGTGTGTGTGTGTGTGTGTGTGTGTGTGTGTGTGTGTGTACCTCCCGACTAGTGCTATCAAAATAGTATGTGAAGGATCTGAGAATGTAGCTCACTGCTGGGGTACTTGCACAAGATCCTGTATTTGATTCTCCAGCATCAAAAATAATAATAACAAGAGACAGAGTGAAATTTATTTTTGAAAAAGCATAAACTGAAAAAAATACAAATTGTATGTGTGTTCTAAGGGCAGAGTTAAAGAAGCCATTCCAAGATGCCTCACATACTCCCCCACCCTACGTCACCCCCACTTGTAACTGTGTCTGCGGCATATATCGCCCATTTCAGACCTTCCCGTATGAACTCTGTCATCTCCACAGTCAAAGAACAAAGAGCTGGCATTTGCAATGCTCCGAGTATCAGTATAAATGAATCTGGGCTGGGGGAACGTAGATGACAAGCCATCTGTTCTGATAATTTACGAGGTGATGGCTCCAATCTCCTTCAGCATCTCTATGGCAACTATCACTTCTTTAGTTTGGGGGCCCAACTGTGTCTTCTCCTTCACAAAGCATGTGTACTGCATAGACGGCCAGACTCAGGCTCTTCACTTGCTCCAGGTACACTGAAGGAATGGGTCTACACAGTGCACTCATCACACCTTACTCAGTACTGACTGTGCCCTGCTAGACTGTGCATATGCCTTGTTCCTAAAGGATACATATACCAACCAGCTAGAGCTCGGGTCCTCAGTGTGGTCATATTGAGAAGGGAGAGATCTTTAAGAGGTGGGGCCTAACAAGAAATCCCCAGGTCACTGGGAGCACTGCCCTCAGAAGGGATTCAGGTAGTTCTCCCGAGACCCTGAGTTAGTTCTCACGAGAGCAGTAGCTATGGAGAGTGAGCCTGAACTCCGAATCACTTTGTCTTCCTGTCTTGCAATGGGATTTCCACTACCTGCATGGGCTTTCATCATCTGCTAGCTGCCAAGATGTGAAGCAGTCAGGGGCCCTCTCCAGAGACTGAGGTTGGAACTTTCAGCCTCCAAAACTGTGAGGTAAATAAACACATTTTCCTGATAAGTACTGGCCTCCAATGTTTCTTTATTATAGCATAACTGGACAGATATATCCCCAGAGCCCACAACTGTCTAAGTTATACTTTAGCATAGCCTAGAGGACCTGTCTACATGTGCATCTGGATTACAGATTCCAGGGCGATATCCTAGAACTAGACGGAGAGTGCCTGTGTCTTAAAGTCCAGGTGTGCACTGGTCTGAGTTAAGGGAACGTGGGTATAAATCAGGAAGGAGCTGCTCACTATGCTTTCCTGGGAGCTACAGTGGGAGCAGAGGTCCCAGCAGCTCACACTCACAAGTGAAGGAATAACACAACACAGAGGAACCAGGGCTGCAGTCAGCTGTACACAAGTGCCATGCCAAGACCAATGGACCACAGGAAGCACGCACAGGACAGACACGTGCAGCTTCCCAAAGGCAACGGAGCTTGTAGCAAACCACAAAGAGGGAGGGACCAGCAAACGCAAGCAAGAAGTACTGGGTACAGTGCAGGGCATGCTGACAGGGCAACAAGTTCGAGTCTCCCTGAAGCCTGGCTCTGCCAAGGCTGGGGAGAGAGCAGACCAGGTCTGCGGCTCAGACATCCACTAGCCCTCACGTGAGATCTCCATTGCAATGCAGCATTCAACACAGTGCAAATAAAAGCAGGCACTGGGGATGAGCGGGGCAAGAGAACGGAGACTGATCCTGCCTGGTCTACACTGCTGCCTTATCCTAGAGCAGAGGAAGACACCACTTCCACCAAGCAACGTGTGAGAAATGAGACCTAACACGCCATGTCTTTTTAAGAGCATCTCAAAATTCATTTTCACCTTGAGGGCAATTTCACTTACATAGCCTGTGCTCGCCGATCATCTCTTTAATTTTAACTTCTACATTATTCCCCAGCACATTTTAAAAGGAGGCCAAAACAGAACCTGCCTAATCATCTTGCCTCGCTGGACTATAAACTCCCACTGGACAGAACAGTATTTTTGTCTTCTCTAGCTGTATGGCACCCGGCATACTGACGCTGCTCAGGGGATAAACAGCTCATTCATTACAGTGTCATGTATATTAAATAATGCCCATAAAGTCCTTTGAAGATGAAAACCACTTCAAGTGCTAACGAATGCTAAGCTAGGCATTTGGAACCAAGAAACACCAATGACAGAGCATGCATCTCAGGAAGGTCAGCGCCCAACAGGCGGCACTGTGCTAAGAGGCTCTGTCCCTAAGCCTCTGGCCCCTTTGCAGGTACTCTGCACAGCGGATGCCCTCCAGCCTGCTTTATGTGCATTTAATGTATACACTAGAATAGAGAATGTCAGAGCGCTGCAAAGAACAAAAGTCTTGGAGCTTCACTTCTTTCAGGAACCATGCCCAAAAGCAATTTCAAAGCCTCACTCACAAAATCCTGTCTTCCTCCTGAGATGCCTGCTTTCAAGTGAGGTTAAAATACACTGTACAGTGTCAACTGTACGGAGTGTCAACTGAACTCCACAGCACGTACAAAGAAAATTCTTGCCACTGAGTATATATGCCTGTCTGCAAATTAATGGTTTCTGTTTTGGAATCTAAGCCGATACTCCATATCATGGTCCCCATGCTAAGTGAGCAAATGTGACTCCAATGTGAGGTACATAAGCAGCGCTCGGGGAGGCATGGCTCTGATATTACATCATGCTAACATCACTCTCAGCAGGAAGGAACACAGCAGAAAACTGCTTCTGTCAACTTCCCCACAACTTTATAGGAAACCCAACTATGGCCAGTTTCACCCTACTCAGCCATGCCCTTCCCTTCCCAAAAAACAATTCATTGGGTCTGAGACCATCAGTAGGAAGGAAATTCTTTTCATTTGACACTTACTAAAAACTGAATCCAAGGTCTACAAAAGTCTAAATATGCCACCACATTGCAAGCAGAGGTCAGATGAGGTCCATAATCTCCTGTCAAATAGAGTGATTTCCCCCCATTCCAGGGAACAAAGAGGGACCAGTAGAGGCTTCCTAGCTGGGATCAAGTCACAAGACAATGTCAGAGAGGGAGTCATGGCCAGGAAAATGCTGCTTTCCCTGAGGACTCTGGTCCACCTTTCCTAGGAGACGCTGTTCACTCAGTAACCTTAAGCCTGTCCCAAAAGGCTTCAAAAAGAGCCCTGAGAGCTCTCTTTCTACCTGCATTTGCCTGGATTATCACCACCTTCCTCAAAGGAATCACAGAAAACACCCCAAAACTGAAGACACCTGAGCATCTACCATCCGGGCCCCTTTCTTTCACTGGCTTGTATTTAATATTATAAATCTCACCTCATTTAAAGAATACAATTCAGTGGTTTTCATATATTCAATGCTGTGAAGTGAGGACCATTCTCTAATGTGGAAACATTTCTATCACCTCCCAAGAGCCCTCCCCCGAGAAGGCCTGGCCTGTTAGCAATCACCCCACCCTCAGTCATGACCTTCTACTCTCCAACTTGACTAACATCAAAAACCTCTTTCTTAAGGTGTTAAAGAAACCGCTATCCTTTTCTGACAAAATGTTTTAGTCATATGAAGGACTTCAGGAAGTACAGCAGCCAAATTTCCCAGAATGCAATAAAACAAGAATGAGAATATTTATAGAAAGAGCAGAACACAATATATGAAATTAAGCCTATCTCCCCAAATCAAGGACCAAAATTCCACATTATGATTTAATGCAAAAATAATAATCATTAAATACATAAACAATACCAGAAGAGCAAATACTCTGCCCATAACACAAAAAGCCTCACCCATTGTTTTTATGATTTCTAGAACTGAGTGCATATACGTGCACACACATGTACATACTCACGTCCTTCCCAGAAAGCACACACTGAGCCAGGAGTGCACTGCATTACATTTACCACAGGTGGTCTCTGGGAAAGGTCGGGTGAAGGCAGCCCGCACCGCATCTTCAAGCCACGACTCCTGACTTCGAGTGGCAGAGTGCACTGGAGTCCTGAGACAATATGGGCCCAATCCAACCTCATCCAGGTCACAATCATTCTCCCACCAGCTCCTACACAGACACCTCATAGGTATTCTTACTCATCTAACATCTTCCTTCTTAGTTCTTCTCTCCAACAATCAGTGTACAATGAGAGGAAGATGATCAACTTTCCCCCCATAATAAGTGTCATTTTTTTAATAGAGGTTTTTTTTTTTTTTTTCTTGGTTTTTCGAGACAGGGTTTCTCTGTAGCTTTGGAGCCTTTCCTGGAACTCACTCTGTAGCCAGGCTAGCCTCGAACTCACAGAGATCCACCTGCCTCTGCCTCCCTCGTGCTTTAAAGGCGTGCACCACCACCGCCCGGCATAGGTGTCATTTTAATAAACTGTATCTATCTGAAATTAACCTCTTTCCTTCTCGGCCATTCCTGATTTCCAACTCTGCATTTTCGCATCCTGGGAAAGCACGCTGCAGACGGAGCTGAAGATCACGGCTTCATCTGTTTGTTTGGATGACGACCTGACAAGGCCCTATGTGGAACACAGGCTGACCAGGACTGCTGACCACCATTTTCAACGTGAAGATAGACGTGTGTGTACTGCCTTGTAGAGGCGAGCATTCTGCAACTGCTTCCTGCGTGTGAGGTAAGAGAGGCCAGACACCTCACCATCCAAGTGGAGTCACAAACATGGAACCAGCAAGACAAAGCACCCTGTCAGCCAGATGCCTAATTCTAACACAGGGTTTTCTTACGGTTAGGTGCAGAAAGAGACCTTAGTATGAATGCAACTGTGTAATTATGTTAAGTGTGTGTTTGGTTATGCAGTATTTATACACACACTCATGAGCTCAGTCCACTGAGAGGCTGTACAGGGAAAGAGCACACTTAGTGCCCACTCTGCTAAATGAATCAGTAATATCAGGGCTGGGGCGAGGAAAAAACAAGATGATCCTTGAACTATTTATTGTGCCATGAAGTGAGAAAGAGCTAAAAATAAAATGATAGAGACAGGTCAGGAAAGATAAAGGAGCCAGCCTGAAGCCACCGCCCAAATTGCAGACAATTTGGGCATCAAAGAGGTAACAAGGGCAGGGCTCTAACACACAATGCACAGAAAGCAGCTCAGGAGGCCGTGCTTCCCACCACACACTAAGTTAAGCAGAAGGAAAGCCTCTTCTTTATGGTGGGAAAACAGTAACAAAGAACGACACTGTTAGAAAAAGCACCATTTGGCAAACCATGGAGTAACAAGTAATTCAGACAAATCGACAAGAGACGCCACAACTAACCAAAGGAAAAAAGGAAAGAAAGGGGGTTTGCACAGCCTCTAATTATCTCCCCACAAAATGCTAAGGAATTACAAAGGGACCTGGAGTCACCCCCTGAACCAGGCGGTGAAAGGGACACACCACACTGGAACAGCTGGATGCAGTGGGGCAGCTGGAGGGCAGGGAGGCAGCTGGATGCAGAGGAGAAGCAGGGTGCAGTGAAGCAGCTGGAAGGCAGAGAGGCAGCTGGAGGGCAGGGAGGCAGCTGAATGTAGAGGAGAAGCTAGATGCAGTGAAGCAGCTGGATGGCAGTGAAGCAGCTGGATGGCAGTGGGGCAGCTGGATGCAAGGGACATGCTGGATACAGTGGAGCAGCTGGATGCAGTGAGGAAGCTGGATGGCAAGGGGAAGCTGGATGCTGGGGAAAAGCTGGATGACAGTGAGGCAACTGGATGCAGGGGGCAGCTGGGTGCAGTGGGATTGCTCCCAGACATGTGTTATGGGAAGCCCTCCTGACAAAAACCCCTTGGCCTGAACCTAATGAGTACATCTCAACTGACAGACGATCATCACTACCAACATTCAATAACATCAAGGTAACAGAGAAGACAAACTAAGGTCTTATTGATGACATCCATGGAGCTATAAAAACCAAATGTAATATGTGGCCCTAAAATGATCATGGACCATTATTTTTTTCTTAATTGTTAAAAGGGCATTTCTGGAACAAACAGAAAATTATTAAGTTGGTAGATTTATGTGATGTTATTGTACTCACAAAATACAGTGCTACAGACCCATAATCCCAGCACCAAGGAGGGCAAATCAAGAAGATCACAAGTTCAAAGCCTAGCCAGGTTACTTAATGAAATACTGTCTCAAAAAAAGTAGTAACAATAATTTCCTGATCTTCATCATTACATCAGGACATTTTCTTGTTCTTAGAAACACAAACAGAACCATTTAGAGCAGTGGTTCTCAACATTCCTAATGTTGTGACCCTTTAATACAGCTTCTCATGTTGTGGTGACCCCCAGTCACAAAATTATTTCGTTGCTACTCTTAACTGTAATTTTGCTACTGTTATGAATTGTAATGTAAGTATCTGATATGTGAGCTAGGTGCTACCCCACAAGTTGAGAACCACTGATTCAGAGGCAATGGATATCATTACCACATCTGCCACTTACTCTCCAACGGATCAGAATCAATATAGTACATAAAGGATGTATCTAAATCCACACAGAGACAGACAAGGCAAACAGTGAAATGGTAACAAGCAGGACATGAGAGGAAAGCTCTTCTTTGCGGAGTATAAGTTCTGACTTCTCAAAATGGTTTCTTCCCCTTCCAAGTAACTGTAACTTTAAATGTAATTAACAGTGAAGACACAGCCAACTAAACATCTTGAATAGGCAAAAGTAACAATGAAGCTACAATTCAATTAAGCTGATGTGGACCTGCCCTTTGTATTACCTTTGTTACTTTGAAATAAAAGACTTACTGTAATAATGGGTCAAAAGTAACCCACAATTTCACACTAAACAGCAGCTCAATTCTGTTCTCTTAATTCTGGAAATTGTTAAATGCTAAGAAGTAAAACTGACAATTTTTGAAAATCCCGTAAGGATCATGCTGTCTATCAACTACGAGGAGACCAGAAAAAGTGAGGCTGATGAACACCAACCTCACAAATAGTAGAGCCCAAAACAAATGCCCAAGAATTGCCTCACTAAAGAGATGGGAGAAATGAGCCTCCTCCTTACCACTGTATCTCAAGAGAGTCTGCTTATACATGAAAAACAGCAAAGGACGAGTGGAGACAACAAAATAGCTCTACACAGACAAGCCAAGATGCCCACAGTTACTTAGGAAAACTGCCCCTCCAAAAGAAGCTCCCAGGCCGCTGTCCGCCTCATGCCCGAGTGTTCTCTTCCTAAGTTAGACAGGAAGCCCGAGGGCTCATTATAATGTATAACATGGTGATGGCCTAAGGAACATCCCTGGCTGGCTCGCCCTGCCCTTCCCACCCTGCTAACACTGCATTTAAAGCCACAGACATTTCCCAGCACTTAGATCCAAGTTCAGACAGCCAAAGACATGGGAACCACACTTCAATCAAGACTTCCCTGTAGTCTGCAACAGATGTGAGTTGAATAAAACAATGGGGCCATCACACCTCACTTGGATATCTGCGGCTACTTATGTTATCTTTTTAAAAGTAGCATCTCTTGGAATTAGGTAAGAAAAGAGAAACAGAAACTAAATTACAGAGCCCAAACAAACACAGGGAAATGCTTGCTATATACTGAAATCTTTCACTCAACTTTTATTTGGTACTGCACTGCTAAATTATAGCTTTGACCATCAACACCCAAGGATCTATGTATTAATTTTTTTAAAGGAACTCTGGTAAAATTTTATTAAAGGAAAACTTTCCTGGTTTACTTTTCACCAGTCTGTTCTGGCATGCTTCTAATAATATCAGAATCACCTGGGTCAATGATAGCCAGTGTGCATACTCTGTAGCATTTTCCATATGCTGTGCCCAATTCAATGTTATTGCCACTGTAGTGATGGACAGCAGTTTTAGCCAACACGGCATAGTATTCTATTTCAGATTTCCTCAGAGCTGGGCAGTTGTTGGCGAGGATAGCCAATTTCGCTTTGTCCTGTCCGATCATCTTCAGAGTCTGTTTGTACCCCAGCACGTACTTTCCACTTTTCATAACAAGTTGAAGCCTAGAGTTGATTGACTCTAGAGACTTTTTCGTTTTCTTTGTGGCCACCATCTTCCTGCCTTAGGTGCGGGACAGCTCCCAACCAAGATCAGCCACCAAGATGGCTGGGGAGCGAGAAATTCTACGTATTAAATTTTAAAATGATAATCCAGACTCTGCAGGATGCTGTATATAGTGGTCATTTTACTTACTCTCTCTCCCTCTGTTAGGAAAATAAAGGGAACAGGTGTCTTTACAGAGGGAAATGGGGCAGGCCATTCACCCTCAGAAGCCGACAGGCTCATCTGTAACCCAAAACCGCACCAACCAAATGCTGAAGAGGAGATTTTAGTCAAAAAAAAAAAAAAAAGAGCATCTTACATAGGACCTGACAAATCACAGCATTGAGTGGCCAGTGGAAGAGAGAATACTAACAGACTATCAGCTTTTCCTGGAAGGCTGGGCTGGAGTTAAATGGCTCTTGTGTGGTAGATTCAGAATAACAGGTATGCTTTTGAGTCAAATTCTCATTCATTCTCTCTCTCTCTGTCTGTCTCTCTCTGTCTGTCTGTCTGTGTGTGTGTGTGTGTGTGTGTGTGTGTGTGTGTGTATGTGTGTGTGTGTGTGTGTGTGAGAGAGAGAGAGAGAGAGAGACAGAGAGAGAGAGACAGAGAGACAGAGAAAGAGAAAGAGACAGAAAAATGAATAAATTGAAAGGTATTATGGGGTCAGTGTAAGAAGAGGAAGCGGAACAAAATAAAGATGGAAACCAACAAAGAAAAAAGTACCCAAAACTCTTATCTAAAAATATCGGAGATTGCCCTTTACATGTGAACTGCACATGTGAATTACATTTCCAAGTTCAGGAACAGTTGTTTACTTTACGGTTACAGGTCTGCTGTGGGGGAGATATGGAAACATTAACAATTCACTCACTCCTCAGAATGAGAAATGCTTAGCTGCCAGGTCAGAAAACACAGGATGCTCTATGGACAGTGGAGCAGGACAGCCTGTGTCCGCAAACGCCATTCATCCCTAGAAAGCCTTCTTCAATGCCAGGAGTGCGGGGCTCTGCAGACCCTGCTGCTTGCACTGCTCTGCCTCTACTGTCCAGCAGCCAAGACCACCGGAGAGGGAACACTTAGAGCATTGGAAATGGTAACTGTCAGTACTGAAAGCCAAGTGACCTGTGCTTCAAGTACCAGACCTTACTTATTACTGACATGCCAGACAGTTCTCCCAAGTCATCCTTCTCGTGCAAACCCAGGAAGGGATTTTTATTTCCCCAGGAAAAACCCAAATGGGGTGATGGACTTAATACATCACACTTGTCTATAGGTGACTTTGCAATCTCCTCCCAAGAGAATCACAGCCATGTGGCTAGTGATCTAAAAGTCAAGTACATTTATCAACAACAGATCTTTGGCCCCCACAGCACATGTGCCATCGGACTAACCACTCCACAGGGGGCAAAGTCTCGGGAGAGAGACAGTTCAAGAGGCCATCCTCTTCCTGCAGCTCCACCCCAAGTGATCCTCTCTCACCAGCTCCTCACCCCTGTGACATGCATACAAGCTTTCCCAAGAGGGCAGGAGGCGCCTTAGCTGGATCTTAAGGGGTTTCCTTACATGGATAGGGAACAGAAAGAGGAAATTAAGGTCAAAACACAACTATGAGGGAAATTAAATGTTTCTACTACTGACTAAGAATTAAAGCTGAATATTTACACACTAACCATAAATGTTAAGAGCAATATTTCCTATAAACAAGAAGGTCTGCCCGTGACCCCTAATACAACACAACCTTGGGAGAGCCATGTTGGAGATACTGGTCTCTATAAGCTGGCAGGGAGCTGAGGTAAAGTATGGGTTTGCTGGGGTTTGGTGGAGTGTTGGTTAAGACAAGATTTCTCTGGGGGAAGAAGAAATCTAACGCCAGAGATCAGGAAGACTCAGGAACAGAAGGCAGAGGAGACAGCCACACACTCAGGCCGGTACAGCCTTCCCCCACTGCCTTGGGCTGCTTTTATCAATTCAGAGACACAGGCATGGACTATCCCAGAATGGCTCCAGTTGCAAAGTAAAGCAGCAGTGAGATCCCCAGTGGTCACCGCAAGGTTTCCCATCAGTGCGTTCATTCCTGGGCTACTGTTCTGGCGAACAGCTCCTCAGAGGACCTTACTCCAGCTGTGGGCCCCTCCTGGCCGCTGCACCCCATCAGATTAAATAAAGCGTGAGAACACACAACATACACCTGTGCTCCAGGCAGATCCCTCAATTACTGGTCAGTTCACCACGTGTGGGGGGCAAAGAACAGAGAAGCAGAAACAAGGGGTAGAACACCCAAGCAGAAAACCCCTTCCACTGGTGTGGAACTGCTACCCAAACACTTTCTGCTTTCTTCACTGGCCACCGAGGACCTGTCTGCCTGCAGTACTGTCAAGATAATGCACTCACGGTAATAAAGACCACTCCATGGTAGAACTGATGATGGATGACGAAGGTCACCGTTGCTGCTTTCAATAGGATAACAGAGCTCACTTCTATCAACATAAGTGATTTTTTTTTCTAGGTAAGTGTGGCTATTGATTAAGAATCTGACTTTTCTCTGGAATTCTGCCAAGAATATGAGATTAAAATTTTATCTTCTCAGTGCAGGAGTAAAGCAAGTTAGCAAAATAAATATCAGCTATAGTTTATTTAAGTTGATAACTTCAAACATTACCTCTTACTTTCAATTAAGAACAAATTCCAAATTCATCACAATATTCAAAAAGTCTTTTTAAAGCTGGGCAGTGGTGGCACATGCCTTTAATGCCAGCAATCAGGAGACAGAGGTAGGCGGATCTCTATGAGTTTGAGACCTACCTGTTCTACAGATCAAGTTCTAGGATAGTCAAGGCTGCACAGAGGAAACCCTGTCTTGGGGGGGGGGGAAGCTTTTAAAAAACTATCTTAGTTGCATTTTTTTAACCATACCTTTAAAAAAATCATAATTAAGCCACATTTCACTTTGAACATCACCAATGACTTCATTTAAAAATCTTGGTGAAAAGTTTAAAGGGTTAAAATAGCTTCAGCTAAATCTTCACTTGAATCTTAGTTAGATTGCAAATGGGAAAAAATACAATATCCCACGTCAATAAGCCAGTTTGCGATGTCTCGGTGGAAAGCTGTTCTCAGTGATAATTTTACTGCTCATGTTATTTCTCGAAAGTCACTTCTGGATTGATTTACGTATTCATTTTAGATTTCTTAAATCCCTCTAAAGCAGGTGGCACACCACCTCAGAAGGAGAGGCCAACATTCACTAACATGGAACACTTTTTTCAGCTTTCCTTTTCAAAATGTCGAGGGTCCCAGGGACCTACTTCAGAACACAATCACTTCAACGGCCACAGCTTCCAAGCTTCAGAACGCAACTCAAGTCTGCAGCCTGCAATTTAACTAGTACTAAGAGCATAAATATGAAGAAAAGCTTGCTTGTACTCCATAAGGAACCCATCATATCAAAGCATAAGTAAAAAAAAAAAAGCACACTGCTCCCTCACAAAGTGACACACTCAATTCTCTTCACAGAATCCTAGGAAAGCAAAGAGGCATCCAGAATAAGACTTCATAAGAAAGACACCCAGCGTGATGGCTTCAGAATAACCACAAACCTTTGTTCTCCACACATTCATTTAACGCCAACCAAAGCATGCCAGGCAGGTTAAAAATAATGCATTTATGTAAGTGCCCCCCCCCCCATACACACACTCTAGCAAGGTTAAATGTGGAGCTCTGAAAGAATGATTTATTACCACAAGGACAGGGACCCAAAATAGATTGGCAATAAAAGTGATTGGTCCCAGGGGCACTGAGAACTAATGTAAGCAACATCCTGGCCATGATAGGCATCCGGGAAAAGAGTACCGGAGTCCTTTCAGGGTTCTCAGCCCTGATCCCACCTCTACCCAGTTCCACTCCGGGAGAAAGTCATACAACCTCCCTGTAAGTCTGACTCCTCATCTGTAAAATTCGGAAGCTGGTCCAGCTCAATTCTGTGGGATCTCTGTGTTTTGGTTTGGTTTTGAAGTTTTCCTTATCTTTTTCAACGTTCCACTCTGAACAAAGAAAGGTGAAGTCCAAATTCCACTGACATACGCAAAAAACAAAACAAAACAAAAACCTGCTAGCCACCCACTCAACCCACTTGAGCACCAATTGGCCTGCCAGGATATGCCAAGCCGAAGAGTGGCTGATCAGGATGACCTATGTGAGTAGGGAATTTTCTTTAATAAAGCATTTAGAGGAGAATGAAATAGCAGCATAGGAAGCGAGACCTTAAGTGGGATGGATGCTGGGGCACTTCTGCCCTGAAATTCAGAGAAAACTGAAAAACAATGTGGAGGTACTAACAGCTGTGAAGGGACTACAGCATTCACAGGAAAGGGGAACAGTCCTCAAGGGCTATCTCCCCCACTCTCTGGGGTAGACGACACCCAGTTCCCAGCCCCCACCTCCAAATCTTGGCAGGTGGCAGCAGCTCTACTCAAACACCTCCACGGAGGGAAAGAAAGTGACACCGTAGCTCATTCTATTTTGAGCTGCTCCATTAAAAAGTTCTGTTCATCCAACTGCAGGTACCAGTCTCAGTCTACGGCTACAAAAATAAAGCTTAATAAAGAAGCAAGAAGGTACAAACAGAAAAGGGGGCCGGACAACTACAGCTGCAGGATGAGCAAGAGAAAGCCTTAGTCTCCTCCAGCATGCTGGCAATCTCAGGGCCAGGCTCAGATACCGTGGAGAATGTTCACACTCTACCTGCCCTCCTCGGTCAATGGGAACACATTTTCCCTGTATGCAGCACATCTTAAAGACAATACAGATGGACCTGGCAACTCATTCTCCTCAGCATTCACCTTCAATCAACTCTGTCCTGGGGTTTCCTACCTTAACTGCCCTAGTCCATGAAGTCCCCAGCCAAGACCATCCTTACAACCACGGTGCCCATGCCAAACTTACCAGCCCCTTTGCATCCTGTACTAGACACCATTGGCCTAGATGCCAACCACTAAGATCTAGAGCAGCGATTCTGAGCTGTGCAGAGTAGAGAAAGAACTTCTAAAAGGGGTGCGCACTGCTCCTGGGATGGGATAGTTCTTCTGAGGCCAACCCAAAAATCTACCCCGGCTCCTGACTATGAGTCAATTACTAAAAGACAAGTTCGTCTAGTCACTTTGGAGGTGAAATAAAGGAATAATGAAGTGGCATTACCTGGACAGGAACTCTAAACTGAACAGGCAACCCAGGACTACGGAAAAAAAAAAATAAGAGCAGGAACAGAGTGAGGAGAAGCAATCAAGGCCAGCATGTCTTGGGAATCTTGGAAGCAAGCCATTCCTCAACTGTTCATAGGACATTAAGAAAGTCTAGTATCACCAGCACCAAAATAAATAAATAAATTAATTAATTAATTAAAAAGCCATCTCTAGGGTACAAGAACCTTTCTAACATCAAGAAGTTGTATTCTGCACAAAATCTATTATTCTGTGACAGATGATAGAAAAAGAAAAAAAAAACAAAAAACCAAAAGCCCGATAGCTTCTGGGCATGGAGGAAGCATGGCTCAGTTCTGCTCTACCCAGCCAGTCACACACCAAAAATAAAACCTAGATTCAAAAACTGTTAAAGCTTTCATTTGAAGGAGTTGGTGTTTTTCTAAACCTCTGCTTTCTCCAAGGACCTCACAGGAGATGGAGTGCTGGGGAGTGTATTAAACCCAAGCTGACACCACAGAGACGGAATGTGTCACGTTTAGTCATAACCAATCGGTTAAGATGAATCAAAAATAACCCAGCCAGACAAAGATCAAGAAGACAGAACTACACCAGATATCTAACGGCCCTACTAACTTCTGCCTCGCCCAAGGCTGGTCGCTTCAATTGCTAGCTCCCAGTGACCGGGATTGCCGCCCTGATCTCACCCAATTTGGGAACTGACTTTGAAAGAGGCCACCGAGAGCCTGAGCCGTCAACCTCCCGCGCTCACCCCGGTGCAGGCCGCTCACCAGGCCCCGAGGCTCTCCCAGCAGTCCTCCGGGAGACCAGCGAACAGCCGCCCGCGC
>CABHPQ010134773.1:0-10927 GCA_902168405.1 Peromyscus aztecus
TTTTTTTTTTTTTTGGTAAACCAGGCTGGCCTCGAATTCACAGAGATCTACCTGCCTCTGCCTCCTGAGTCCTGGGATTAAAGGTGTGCATGACCATGCCTGGCAGTTATTTTCAGTTTTATCATGGCAGTGATGTGCTGGAAGATTCTCATACATGCCAGGCTAACATGGAACTACACCCCCTGTCCATATTCTCTGTTTAAGAAGGCAAAAATAGCATATGCTCCCTTGTGGACAGATTTTCTATTTGATTCATACTACTTTTTATATCTAAAAAGGGAGAGTTGAAAGTGGCCAGAAAACTATCTCCAGAGATGCACCACCACTGTCGAATCAGCCACATCTGCCAGGTGAGTACTGGGTTGGTGTCTGGTCCCATATGGCACTGCCCACATGGGGTTGTTCGAGAGGTATTTGTGTTGGTGTGAATGCCATGCTTCCTCTCCTTCCCTAAAGGACAAAAAGACTTCAGAAGCAGATGTTTTTTCCTGCCACACCAACTGTTTGATTCAACTTAGCTTTCATAAATAGTGGAGTTTGTTTCTGTAACAATGTCAAAACACTGGGCTCTGGTGGTAGCATATACAGGCACCATATTGTCATGTTCTTCTGTTCCTCTGGCAGCAAGTAGAGAGTTTTGCCAGCACCAATTGAAGTCTAAGTAACAAGCTGTGGACCAAGGTGACCCTGTGGGAAAGAGACACCAGTCTTCCTCATGAAGGCCATCCCCGTTTCGACACTTACATTTGCTTATTGGTCATTAAACAGGGGAAAGGTGTATCTCGGTTGACACAGATGATTGCTGGCCACCGCGTATTGTGGTAACCGGCTATCAAATCGGTCTTGTTACCTGCCTTGAGTTTGCCTACTGAATATTTGCATTGTGCTTGGAAGTGTTCATTGCTTTCATTATAGAAACCATTTGGGATTCTCCCATACAGAATCTTCTAAGAGGAGCCTTTGTTTCTCGTTAATCTCCCTCCTGGACTGGAGGCAGTATGTCTCCTAACTGGAGAGAGAATGCAGCCAGCCTTCCATGTCATAGTCAAGGGATTATTTTCATTGTGCAGACTTCTCTCTGTGATCAATAGCCCTGATGCACTGACCTGTTTAACTGATTTAGGACGATGTGGGTTTTTTTTTTTTATTTCAATTCTAGTAAAAAGTGAGGACTGTTCAGTGAAAAATTGTGACTTTTAGGTTTGGTGTTGAGGATTGAGGGGGTAGGAAGAAGGAACGGTGAGCAGAGCTTTGAAAAGCAACCCCTGCTTGTAGGTACCACACAGAATCTGCTTTGAAAGTGCCTGCCTTTTGGTAGCTCCAGACAATGTGAAATCTGCCATCATATTACTTGCTGGTAACTTGAAATAAAAACATGGCTTTCTCTGAACACTTGCTGCTTCTCTTACCTATTTCAGTGAGGAGATTATTCCGTTTTTCCAGCTTTGGATTTTAGCTAGAATTTTAATCCTCTGCCTCAAATCCAGTGGCTTGTGCAGCTACATTTCTACTTATGTATAAATGTTGTATAAATTTTGTAATTAAGCATTGGGATTATTTTTATATGAATAATACAAATTGTCTGTTCCTAAGTGGATTGCAAACTGTGAAGACATTAGAATATCAGTACGACGTTCGAGGTAGGCAATGACTGTTTCTTTTAGCTTTCCATCGGTGCAACCAAAATACCCAGATGATGAACGTCAGAGGGGGATCGGTCAGTGACCAGTGGCCCATATTGCTTTTGGATCTGTGGTGAGGCAGTAGATCCTGGTAAGAGTGTGTGATTGGCTACTCACTTCACTGTGCCTGGGAAGCCCAAGAGAAGAGGAGGAGGAGGAGGAGGAGGAGGCTGCTCCTTCCTTATATCCCTGACAATGCCATACCCCCAGTGGTCTAGCCTCCTCCCATTAATCCTGCCTCTGGTCCCACCACCTCTCAATAATGCTGTGGGCCAGGAACATAGCCTTTAATATTTCAGCCTTTGGAGATACTTATCCATGCCACAGCACCATTCAAACACTGCTTCATAACATTGTTGTGGGGCGTGTACTTTCTAGGAGAAATTCATGAAATAAGCCAGACTCACAACTTTCCTTTTAGTGCCTGGTTCCTTTGAAGTGACTTTCTGTGACTGTCAAGTGATTCCTGTCCCGATACCCCATTCAAAGGAGTCTTTGTTTTATTTTGTTTTGTTGTTGGTAGGGATCAAACAACCCAGGGCCTTCTGCATGGTAAGTAACACTTCCCAGTGCTTCTAAGATCTGGGTTACTGAGCTGTGTCAGGAAAAGGGAACGGGGTTTAATTAGGGGAGGTTAACTCAACTTGGTTCTCAGTTTTGACTTTGAGTTCAGGTTTGTCGTGTGTGTGTGTGTGTGTGTGTGTGTGTGTGTGTGTGTGTGTGTGTGTATGTGTGTGTGTTTCCAGCCAGGGTCTCTCTGTGGCACAGCCCTAGTTGTCCTGAAACTCCCTTTGTAGACCAGGTTGATCTCGAACTCACAGAGATCTGCCCAGCTCTGCCTCCCGAGTGCTGGGATTAAAGACATGGGTCACCACTGCCGGGCAGGCTTGTCACTTTTGATGGCTAGCTTGCCATTTATTTATTTATTTATTTATTTATTATTTATTTATTTATCTATTTATCTATTTATTTATTTAGCCAAATCCCAGCTATTGGGTGTCAGACCTTTAATAGTGTAAATAAAAATTGGTGTTACGTAAGACCAAAAACTTAGGTATCTTTGAAGTTCCAAATAAGTCTAAGAACTGCTCTGTTGAAGCAAAACAAATTCACCTCTGCTTGAGATGTCTTTCACATTTCTATCTGATCTATTGGAAAAAAGGATGCATATTTGATTTTTCCATTACAATATCAATAGAAATTCTGATAGTTTCTACAAAACTAAACATCTTTGAGTATTTTTTCTGTCTCTTTTCTTGACCACTGGTTTTTATAAACAAACTTGAAATTGTCAAGGCCAGTCTTCAAACCAGCCTCTGGAAGGATTGATTCCTTGTATTATACTTATACAAATTAATTAATTGGACTGTGAACCAGGCTGTGTTCTGGTTCACATATGGTAACCCCTTTTTTGAACATTTATTTTATTGAGCCATTTATTTTATATCTTTTAAAATATGATTTGAAGTAGTGGAGTTTTAAACTATTTCCTTATTTAGGTTGGGGGAGCCCATGCTAAGATTCCCATGTGGAGGTCAGAGGACAGTTGCTGGAGTCAGTCCTCTCCTTCCATCTCCTGGGCCCACTGGGAACTGAACTCAGATTGTCAGGCCTGGTGACAAGCACCTTAGGTCACTGAGCCATCTCATCAGCTCCTAATTATTTTTCACAATAAGAATGTATTTTATTTCCTTAAAGAACCAGATTAGAATGTCCCAGCGTTTCTTATCATGTTTGACCTAAATTACCAATTTCACACATGCCCTTATTTGTACTTCTTAGGAACTGTGGGTTACCAGGTGTGGGACATTCCTGTCCCTAAGTCTGCACACAATAGGGGATGTGATTTTTTTCCTCCAGGAAAAGAACATCTTCCCTGCCAACAGGCATTTTTTCCAGGAAGTGTTTTGTTTTGAATCCCCCAATCTTCCTGGGAGGCACTTACTTATTAATTAACACAGAAGTGTTGTACACATACAGTATGGTATTTCTACACATAGATATAGGGTGATCAAGTTATGGTACTTGTCATATCCATCACCTTAAACCCTGACCATTTCTTTTTTGGGGAATATTTAAGATCTTAATAATTTGTTGACTATAATCCCTTCACGACGCCCTAGAATGCAGAACTGAATCACGCTATCAAACTGTATTTTGGGCCCATTAGCCAACCCTCCCCTCTCTCCAGTCGCCTACCCTTCCCAGACCCTGGCTGTATTTGTTTAATTCCTGCTCTGTCCCTTTGACAATGCCAGGGTATCATAACTGGTCAGACAGACAGGAGAAATGGTTGTCTTTTCTTCATTCTGATGATGAGTTACATACTTAGCCATTTCTTTCAGACAAAGAATGTCTGAAAAAAAATGTCAACTGTAAAAAGAAAAAACAAGGTTCAAAAATGGAAGTAAAGTTGACGTAGAAAAAGCAGGAGTTGTTGTTCTCAAGAGCACTGCTGTGCGATTCTGCTCTGCACATGAGCAGACTTCACAAGGAGAGAAACACCCTGGAAGACAGTCTTTACCTGAACTGTAGCTGCCGAGCACGCGGAGAAGAAAAGATGTCATTACCAGAGTTTTCATGCAAGATGTAGGGTTCTGTGGGAGACGGGGCATCCCCAGACTCCTCCTTGCCTCATACATATTCCCCTTTTCATGTATGTCCTTTAGTCTCTGTTCTGTGCTGAGATTTCATATTCAGTTAGTAACACGATGATTCATGTTTACACCCAAAGAATTTACTCAGAAAGACTGGGAATTTACATGAAAAAATTTCATTGTGCTGTTTTGGAACAGCAACAAGGAGAATAACAAAAATAGTTTGGATCAGGTAAAGGGCAAAACAAAACGAAAAAGGTAACAGGCTAAGATGATGAGATCATAGAGAGCTGTGTCATAGTGAGCTCGTGCTGGGTTAAAGATGGACACCTGAAGTCATATGACCCCGACAGGCAAGATACAGAGATAAATGGTATCTGCTGTCTACTTGTCCACTCGCTGGCAGCAATCAAGCAGGCAGAGAGAGAGAGAGCTGCAGAGGATGGCAGGTTCTTCTTGGTAACAAAGTAGCCTAAATTAATGTCTTCCTAAAGTTCCAGGCTTGAAGGTCTTCCATCAAATACAAAGTATTCAAGGGAAAACACGCTACTTTTACTTTTTAATGACTCATAATTTCCCCCTGTTCCATTATGAGTTAATATTTAACCTTTTAAAGTATGGCAGGTCAATAAAATAAAACTTCTCTAGACTCGTGTTCTAGCTTTCCAGAAAGGGAGTTTTGAAAGAAAATAAAATGAGTGTAATTCTGCATGTAATGAGGTTACACTTCTATCCACCTCCACCATCTGGAAGCTGGGAGCATGTTCAAAAATGAAAAACCAAAAAACAACTCAGAAAGAGGTATGTCTTTAGGATGGGGACAGCTTCACATTTAACCATGACAAAGCATGTGGCCATTTTGGGATCCCAGGACAAGTCATGCAAAGCAGCATGGGAAGAGACCAGGGAGAAAAGCCAAGTTGCAAGTCAGGGAGACATAGTTTTTTGGATTCCTTTAGACCAAGGGTAAGGTCAAAGAGCTCTGTTGGTTTTAGACCCTGCCCCTCATGGATCTCTATTACTGACGTCAATGATGATCATCCATGAGATGCTGTGTTCTACTTAAGAAAACAAGACTATAAAGTTGCCATGTTTCTGAAAGATGTCATTAGCAATTTCCACCAGGCTGGGCTTTATTAGCTCTGTGGAGGGCTGTTTTCCCTGAAATCCTAACCAAGTGTCATGTTTACCGCTTACTTTGAACAGTCTTTCTGGCTAAGGGCTCTTTCTGACCTTTCTTCTGTTTTAATGCCATTGCAGGTACAATCCATTTAACGTCCTTACCTTGGTGCCTGTATACAGTAATCACTTAATAATTATAAGCCATCATTATTAGTGCTGGCCCATGTTTAGGGTCAGAAGGTAGAGTGTGATTGGACTTTTCTGAATCATTCAAGGAGACTATGAGAAGCAAACTCAGGTTCACTGGGGGTATACTGTGTGCCCTCTGTGGAGAGATGTCACAGCACCCTGCAGAAACAGTTGGGACCAGAAACTTAGGGAGCCCCTTCCTTGTTTCAAACCCTGGTTAATTTGCTGAAGTGAATGAAGGCTTCATATGGCAGGAACCATATAGTGCTGGAGACTACACAGGTATAGAACTGAAAACCAGTCAGTGTAACTACCCCCACCCATTTGTTTTTAACGAGGAAGCCGCCCTTTGTTAGGGGGTCAGTGTACTTCCTTGATAGAAGCTAGGTCTTCTGCTCACTGTCCCTGGTGCTTTGAGTCCTGCCTGGCCCATGGTAGTTGCTCAGCAAGAACTCAAAGGAAGGAATTCATGTCATTTGAACCTGTGGGGTTTTATAGTCATATGGAAAACTGTGTGTCTGTCCAGTGAACTGTGTTTTTACCTCCACAGGGAAGGTAAGACTGGTTTTAAGTTCCTATTCAACTTACTGTTTTCCTGTAATTGTAAGGATCTAGAAAGTTCAAGTGAAGACAAGAAGAATGCAGATGTCATCCTTTAGACAGCTGATGAGTGGCCTCACTGCAACAGCCTTTTGCAAGGCAAATAAAATCAATAAAAACATGGAGGGAGGCTCTTCAGGGGGCTGTCAAATAGGAGTAAAAAAAATCTCACTGCTCTGGGGTCTTTTCTTCAGATTACTGTTGGAAATTTAGCAAGCATCTGAAATCTTGAGAGAAACCAATGAATACTATCTTATAATATACCCATAGACGTTATAAAAAAAATGGCAAACGAGTATGGATTTGATCATCTGTGGTGTAAACTCGTGCCCCGACTTTCTTTGAATCACTTAATTTTAACAAATAAAAGAGCTGCCTGGGGGAGGCTAGGAGAGTACTCAGTCAAAATAACGAATTCTTGAGTGAGAATGGATTTTGGAGGCCATGTGGTCTGACCTAAATAATACAGGAATTCCATCTACAGAATCCCTGACAGATGGCTATACACTTGTGTTTTGAATACTTTTTGGTGTCAGGAAATGTGTTATTTCAAGAGGCAGCATATTTTATTGTTGGACAGTTCTAAAAGTTTAAAAAAAAGTAATATTTTCACACATAAAGACAAAATTTCTGTCTTTCTAGCTTCCATCTGCTGATCCAAAATATTTATTAAATACTCTACAGCTGAAAGAAATTCCATAGCTGTGCTTTCCCATGGAATGACCAAATAGGTGGCTGTCCAGTACTTATAGAGCCTTTGGTGGAAATTCCTCAGTGCCTTGGAGATCACAGATGCTCTTGAAGGGCCCTTGCCTGCTGGGAGCTCATGGACTGATTAGGATACAATATTAAATACATTCTGCACTAGCTAATGAGTGACACCACAAGACCAAAGCTTTCTTCATACTGTCAGAGGTAAGAAAATCTTGCAGAAGAAAGTTAGGACATAAGAAAAAGAAATTAAGTAAAAGCACTTTATTCTAATTAACTCACAAATAAGAACAACCAATGGCTAGTTTATGGAAGCTACTCAATGGCCTAGCCTCAAACTTTCTGTATCTCACAGAACTTCTGGGCAGGTATAGTGGCCACTTGGAGGCCACTGAGCATTGCTTAGGGTTTTACATTTTCACTATTCACTTCTTTTTTTTTATTTTTTATTCCCCCCCGCATGGGTTTCTCTGTGTAGCCCTGACTGTCCTGGAACTCTCTCTGTAGACCAGGCTGGCCTCAAACTCAAGAGATCTACCTGCCTCTGCCTTCTGAATGCTGGGAATAAAGGTGTTTCCACCACCGCCTGGTTTGTTTACTTATCCACCCAAGCAAAACAAAGCAACTATGGTGGAATTGAAGCTGAAACAAATTCTTAGTTCAACATCTTCTTTCATGGCTTGTGTTTCCGCTGCATTTCCACTCTTCCTCACCACTAATAGTACCTTCTCCTGGACTCCTTCCTAAATGTCATAGTATGCCCATACTTACATCTCTTTACCTATACACTTGTATATTTTATTGGCTAGGATCCATATATGAGGGAAAATACACAATTTTCTTTCTGAGTTTGAGTCACTTACCTTAATATTATACTTTTCATGTCCATCTGTTTTCCTGCAAATTTCATGATCTTATTTTTCTTTATAGTTTTCTTTTCCATTTTACATATATGCTACATTTTCATTATCTAGTCATTTGGTGATGACCATCTAGAGTGGTTTCATTTCTTTACTATCATAAAAAAGGAAACTACAGACCAATATATCCAGTGAACATAGCTGAAAAATTTTCAATGAAATGCTTGCAAACTGAATTCAGGAATACACTAAGAAGGTTATGACCACTTGGGCTTCATCCTGGAGATTCAAAGTTAGTTCAGGGGCTGGAGAGATGGCTCAGAGGTTAAAAGCACTGGTTCCTCTTTCAGAGGACCCAGGTTCAATTCCAAGCACCCATATGACAGCTCACAACTGTCTGTAACTCCAGTTCCAGGGGATCTGACACCTTCATGCCAATGCACATAAAATAAAGTTAAATAAATTATATATAAAAAAGGTTAGTTCAATATATGTAAACCAATAAATATAACACACCTTGTAAGTAAACTTAAGGACAGAAACCACACAGTCATCTCTGTTGATGCCACAAAGGCATTTTACAAAGTTCACTGTGCTGTCATGACATTAGGAATAGTTGGAGCATAGCTCAAAATCATAAAGGCTGTATGTAGCGAACCTAAGGCTAACGTTGTGCTAAAAAGAGGCAAACTGAGAGCATTTCCTCTAAAATCAGGAAGGAGACAAGGATGCCCCTGCTCCCTGTCTTGTTCAGTGTGGGGCTCAAACTCTTGGCTGTGGTGGTTAGAAAAGAGAAAGACACAGAAGAGAGGAATAGAGGAAAGGAAGAAATCCAACTATCCTTGTTTGTACATGGCATGAGTCTGCTCTAGAGAATCTACTTGAGAACTCTGAGATCTAGTAAACATAATAAAGTTGCAGGATACAAAATAAATATGGACATATATTCATATATGTATATATATGTTATGTATGTGCTTTCAGTGAACCCTTAGAATAATAAATTAGGGAAAATATCTCATTGATAATCAATAATTCCAAGTTAATAAATAAAGTACCCTGGAATAAACCTGATCAAAGAAGTAAAATACTTCAACAATGAGAACTTCAAGACCTTGAAAAAGGAAATTGAAGAAGACACTGGACAATGGAAAGACCTTCCAAGCACCTTGATTGGCAGACTTGAAATTGTGAAGATGATTATACTACCTAAATTGATTTATGGGTTTAATGCAATACCCATCAAAGTTCTGATGTCATATTTCACAGACATGGAAAAAACAATCCAAGAATTCATGTGGACTACAAAAGACCATGAGTAGCCAAGGAAAACCTAAGGAGTAAGAATACAGCTGGAGGTATTATAATCCCCAACCTCAAGTTGTACTACAGAGCTGTGGTGAGAAAATAAGTCTGGTACTGCCATGGAAATCTTTATTAAGAAGTGAAGAAAAAAAATCATGTTGTTCCCTTCCCCATCCCCCAGATTTAGCCAGCTGTAACCCCTTGATATATAGTTCAGAGTCACCAAATTATGACCCATGACCAAATCCCTGGCCTGCCATTTATTTTTGTGTGTCCCATATATTTAGATGTTTTGGGAAAATTCAGAAGAGAAAGAATATGGCACAAGAAATTCAGAGTTTTAGAGTTCATAAATAGTAATTTGAATTTTGAAAATTTATCTTTTCTCTTGCTTTGTAAATAGTTACATAAAAGTCTTGATTTTGTCCTTTGTCTCTCAAAGCCTAAAATATTTTATAAATGATGCTTTCCAGAAAGGGTTTTCTGTCCCTAATACATTCATTCAGAAATCCTTCATATGTCTATGTATGCATACATGGTTGTGATGTTTTGTTTGTTTATAAAAGTGGGATTGGGGCTGGGAAGATGGTTCAGTTGGTAAAGTCCTTGCCCTGCAGGCATGCAGCCTGAGTTCAGATCCTCAGACTTCATGGAAAAGGCTGAGCATGGCTAATCCCAGCACTGGGAAGGTGGAGACAAGTGGATCTCTGGAAACTCATTATCCAGCCGGGCCAGCTGAATCTGTGAGCGTCAGGTTCCTTGAGAGACTCTCTCAAAAAGTAGGGTGTGGGGCTGGAGAGACAGGTCATTGGTTAAAGAGCACTGGTTGCTCTCCCGAAGGCCCGGATTCAGTTCTCAGCACCCACCACAGCTGTCCGTGTCTCTGTATCTTCCGGGGAGCTGACACCCTCTTCTGTCCTCCTCAGGGGCTGGACACATGTAAGCAAAACATGAATACACTTAAGAAAAAAAAAAAGAACACATGCAGGCAAAACACCCATACACATAAAATATTTTTTAATTTATTTTTTATAAAAAAGGTGGAAAGTGGGGAAAGAGATCCTCATGTTAACTTGTACCCTACCAAATAAATGCAGGCACACCCATACATGCACGTGTGTATGAATACATATATGCATGCGCTGGACTGTACCTTTTTCTCTTAGTGTTGACTTCATAAGAGACGACTCTGACATTATGAATGAAGAGACGTTAGCTGTTCCTACGTGTTGTCTGTTAGGGTAGTGCTGTGTATTAAAACCTCATGCTTAGAACCTCCTGGAAAAGAAAAGGACAAGGGAGATATATACCAGTCACTGCTTATTTCCCTTCCCTGTTACGAGGAATTAATTTGAGATTTAAAAATACTTTGAATGAAAACTGTTTTTGAGGGGCATTCGGAGGCTGCCATTTCCACGGTCACCTCCCTGGACAGACGTTCACACACGGACGAAGCTCTCTGCTCTGCGCATGCCACACAGGCTTGTGTCCGGGTGTGCTCTGCCAGTGTGAGTCTGTGGGAAAGAGTGAAAACGTCACAGTTGTGCTTAATTAGCCTTGGGAGCCGGCCACCCACCGGCAGCACCACCTGGTGGATCTGTGTCTCGGTGGAGAGTGAGTTTGATTCCTTCCTGCGTAGCTTTTCACTCCGTGCGCATTTCCGTGTTTAGACATTAGAGAGTTTGGTAAACGCAGGTGGGCAGGTTCAGCCTTCCATTTACCCTGTGTTTGAACCGCACCTGGGTTTCACTGAAGCCTTCTACATCCATCCCCATTATTTGTCCTTAACCCATTTCACGGAAGCATGACAAGTTCATGAGGAATGTGAACAGGGCACCAGCGACTCGGGGACAGCGGCACC